>SEYY01001139.1:54044-79132 GCA_009176605.1 Armadillidium nasatum | reverse complement strand
CCTCTAGTATACCCTCGTCTCATACTGGAATGCCTATGTTGACCTTATCCCTCCAATCTCTTCACATGTTTCCCACAAATTTTCAAGCGCTTACTCGTACATAATATTTTTAAATATATTTTTCCCTCTAAATTTTTTAGTCAGTTTTCTTTGCGTGTCGCACCGCACCGCACCGCACCGCACACACCACATCAAGCCACTGAATTGTGTTAGTCACATCACATCACCTATTAGTATTCCTAATGTTATTATTAGGAATGTTAAAATCAGGCTTAGGTATGATAATAATAATAATAATAATAATAATAATAATAATAATAATAATAATAATAATAATAATAATAATAATAATAATAATAATAATATACTACTACTACTACTACTACTACTACTTACTACTATTACTACTACTACTACTACTAATAATAATAATAATGTTTATTAGAATTATTTTTATTATCTTCACCTCTATTTTTGTTCGAACGTTTTTATAAAAGTGAAATTTTCATATTTATTAACAACAAAGCTTAATTTAAATGAAAATAGTTTTCCATCCAAAATATAACAAAAAATATTCCAAGAAAAGTCTTAAAATAATATATATATATTATATATTATATATTATATAATTATATTATTATATATTATATATTATATATTTATATATATATTAAATATATATTAGTATATAATATATATATATATATATATATATATAATATAAATATATTATATATATATATATATATATATAATATATATATATATATATATATATATATATATATATTATATATATATATATATATATATATATATGATGGAAATCGGATCATATTTTCCAATTTGCGGATGCGGTGCGGATGCGAATGCGGGATGTTGGAATTTTGAAATGCGGATGCGGATGCGGATGCGGATAAAAAAAATTCGTCAAGTGCGGATCGGATAAAGAATTGCAGTGCGGATACGAATGTTGAATTTCGAAAGTGCGGATGCGGTAAAAATTTTGTGGATGTTATTTTCATGAGGATGTGGATGCGTGTGGATGTTAATTTTGATGAGATGCGATGCGGATGCGGATTAATTATAATATATAATATATATACATATATATATATATATATATATATATATATATATATATAATTATATATATATATATTATATATATAATAATATATAGTATATATATTTCCTATCACCTTCCCACTTCGGAGGTGTGCCCGCCACAATTCCCTTACAACATGTATTCTTACCTTTCAACGCTTCCCTCCTCCCATCTCTGTCTCCACAAATCTCTACCCTCGTCTAAACTCAATTCCTTCCATCAAAATCACTCTCACTCCCTCCATCCATCTCACTGCGGCCTTTCCCTCCCCCTACCTTCCCCTATCTACATCGATCTACGTTCCTTACCAACCATTCTGTTCTCTCATTCTACACAATTCCAACCATTTTAGCAATCCTCTCCTTTATCAATTACACCTTCTTCCTTTACACTTCTCAAAATTCTTCATTTCTAACCTATCAATCCTCTAATTATATATCACTCTCAAATCTTTCTTTTAAAGACTTGAACTTTCTCGACCAAACTTTCATCTATGTTTCACACACAACAATATAGAAGATGAACACATGCATTCAAACATTCTATCTTTATTTATTTCGAAATTTTTCCTTTTCCATTTTTTAGCCCCAATACTTTCATCCTTCTACCACTTCTTCTTTATTCTTTTCCGTCCACCCTTACTTCACCCAACATACTAGATATTGAATTCATTCACCTCCTCAAGTTCCATTCTCACACTCTACAAACAATTCCTCCCTCCACATTTCCATCCCCACCTCCAATCCTCATAAACTTTATTCTTCGCTGGATTGAATTTCAATCTCTGTTTGCACATTCACCTTCAAACTCTCTCACAAGTATTCTCATCTTTTCTCCAGATTCTGCCACAAAACATGCCGCATCATCTGCAAAAAAGTAAAACATTCACTTCACATTCACCCTCCATATTTCTCCAACTAATACTCTCCCTTCTCTCTCCATTTTTTCTAAGTAAAACATTCATCAAATAGATTTTAATAACATGGAGATATTACAAAACCCCTGTCTCAATCCACTCCTATGCAAACCAATCCGATAGTTCTCTCTTCACCCTCACTCTTGATCACAATTCGCACTATATATATTATATAATATATATATATTATTATATATATATATATATATATATATATATATATATATATATATATATATATATATATATATATATATATTCCCCTAGTATACCCTCGTCTATACTGGAATGCCTATGTTCACCATATCCCTCCAATCTTTCGCATGTTTCCCACAAATTTCCAAGCGCTTACTCATACATTTTTTAAATTTTTTAAATTTTTTAGTCAGTTTCTTTGCGTGCGCACCGCACCGACCTCACCGCACTGCACCGCACCGCATTCGCACCGCACCGCACCCGCACACACCGCATCAAGCCACTGAATTGTGTTAGTCACATCACATCACCTATTAGTATTCCTAATGTTATTATTAGGAATGTTAAAATCAGGCTTAGGTATGATAATAATAATAATAATAATAATTAATAATAATAATATATAATAATAATAATAATAATATATATATATATATACTACTATATATATACTACTATATATATAATATATAATAATATATATATAATATATATATATATAAATATATATTATATATATATAACAACAAAGATAATTAAATATATTTTCCATCCAAAATATATATATATATATATATATATATATATATATATATATATATATAATATATATATATATATATATATATATATATATATATATATATATATATTCATTATTTTTTTAATGTTCAGTTATATTCATAAATTTTAAGCGACATTTTAAAAAAAAAAAATTAATATCACCTATTTTTTTTAAATAATTACCACGACATTCTTAGTTATTTACCACTTAATGGTAATGTTCTATGTTATTATTATTAACGGGAATAAAATTTCCATCCAAGAACTATTAAGATATAGAAAAATCAATATTGATCAAGAATTTTTACTATTTATATATAAAAATGTTTTTTAAATATTTAAAGTTTGATAAATTTTATTGTTAAATGAAGAATACTTTAAAATTATGAAATTTATGGAAAAGTTTTATAATAAACCTTTAAATTATAAAAAAAAGCTTTATATTTTTATAGGAAAATAATTTAAATTAATGGTAAATTGTTGCATTAAGGTGATACAGTTAAATAATCTTGGACACCCTTCTATGATTTATTTTAAAGAATGTTGCTTCTTGAAGTTCCTTAACATAAAGCTACATATTTAAAAACGGAAGAGATAATTTAGATTAATTTAAAAGATTAGGGTTGTAAAATTTATGAAAAATACAATATTTCACCTCACGAAATTGATTTTAACTCTTTATTTTATGAGAAAATTTAAAAAAAAAGAAAATACTTTTTAAAAAAAAAAAATAATAATAAAATACAAAAGTTTTCAGAGAAGCCGTTGAAAGAGCTTGAAGTGAATGAAGTTGGCAGTATCCGTAATGGCAACACGTATAGTGACGACACATTAGAGAAAATGGCAAAAGAATTTGGATATAAAACAAGCTTATAAATCCAAGATGGAGAATTTAACAGAATTTCTCCATTATGAATTAAAAATAAAATATAGGCGACAGTATTTACAATAGACTAGTAAATGAAATATTGAAATTATATTGAGCTTTCATAGACCTTACACAAGTAGATAATATAATTAATGCACTTCAGGTTACCGGACGTTCAAGACAAGTCAACCACTCTCCGAGAGAACTCTTGATGCTCTAAAATATTATTTTCGTGTATCTACAATTCTTGTGTGATGCCGCTAATATCTTCAAAGGATGAGTTGTTATTATTATTATTATTAGTAGTAGTAGTTGTAATATTATCTTTAGCTCTAATAAATTGTGATGTTCAAAAAATCTTTTAGATTACCTTCAACATAATCGTTTATATGACTCTCATTAACGGAAATAAAATTTCCATTCAAAATATCAGAAAAACCATTATATATAACATTACTCTTATAAATTTCCAGTAGTTTATATATAAAAAAGCTTTTCAAATATTTAAAGTGTTAAAATTTTATTATAAAATAAGAATAATTTAAAATTTTAAGATTTATAAAAATTTTATGGATAAACTTTTAAATTATAATAAATTTTTATACTATTATTGGAAACTAATTCAAATTGTAGTGAAATGTTGAATTAAGGAGATACAATTAAATAATCTGAAGCACCTACTATGATTTATTTTGGAGAATGTTGCTTCTTGTAAGTTCCTTTAATATAAAGTTATATATTTAAGAACGATAGGAGATAATTTAGGAGATTTGATTGAAATTTTATGGAAAATACAATACCTCACATCAATTACGAGAAAATATAAAAAAATTAAAATACTATAATAATAATAATAATAATAATAATAATAATAATAATAATAATAATAATAATAATAATAATAATAATAATAATAATAACAATAATAATAATAATAATAATAATAATAATAATAATAATAATAATAATAATAATAATAATATATAATAATAATAATAATAATAAAAACAATAAAAATAATAATAATTTTATAATTTCCAAATTAATTATTTAAAAATCACTCTCTCGAATGAACTTGGTTTTCACAGGATTTTCAAAAACAATTGGCCTGTTTTTTGTGCAAAAACAATATATATATATATATATATATATATATATATATATATATATATATATATATATATATATATATATATATATATATATATATATATATATATATATATATATATATAAAAAAAATAAAGGTATTCCTTTTAAAATATATAAAGCTGAAATGTTTTTTAAATAATTTTATTTTATTTAAAATTCAAATAAAAAAAAAAAAAATTCCGTATGTGTTATTTAATTTACCTTTATAACAAAAAAGAAATTTGAAATCTGCGTGTTAAAAAAAATTAAATTACAAATTCTTAATTTTGAAAAGTTTCTCGTGAACGCTAGACATATAATTGATTGGATAATATCGACAAGCTTAGCAATCAAAAGGAAGCTATGTATTCTTTCTTATCAGCACAGCATTGGAAAACAAACCTTTGTTACATTTAAGGTTTTAACCAGAATTTTAAGAATTTAAAAAAAAATTATTGTAAGCGATAGCATAGTAAAAGTATTATTTAGTAATTTAGAACAATCAGGAATCCGCATTACCTCTAATAAAGTAAAATAAATTTAAAATTGCTTCGTAAATAACAAAGGCTTATTTTGATAATGACAAATATTTTTATATTTTTCTTTATTTATTTTCTTGATAAAAGTTTTACAGGAAAAACGATACTATTTGTTCAAAAAATTGATTAATTAACGACGTGGCAACTTGTATGTTTAAAGTTGGCTACTTTTAGGACGAACCGTGGACGAACTTCATTAGAAAATAGTCGTTAATTTTGAATTTAAACAAATGCAAAAGAGGCTTATCCCCATTTGTCTATGATTCTCCCTATCCATCTGACGTACTGTATATAGTCTAGTATATATAATTATACTGTGGCGAAAGTATATATAAATTTGTACTTTGCTGTAAGTAATATAGTATTAGTAGTTTCAAGTAGTAAACAGTTTAAAATTTAATTAATTAAGGAAACATACTTTCGATCCAAAATATGTAATAATTTTGAGATAACGTAATGACAGTAGCGTTAAAACTTTTATATATATTAACTTACAATAATTAAAAAATTTTTTTCATTAACAAATAATTAAATAATTAAGAAATTTTATAAAAGGAAAAAATTAAATATACAATTTAATTTCATACTGTATTGGAAACTAATTTAAATTTTATATATATTATATATATATATATATATATATATATATATATATATATATATATATATATATATATATATATATATATATATATATATATATATATCCTCTCAGGTGGGCAAAGGACAGAGCCTACCAATTACCATCAAAATTAGGAAATAACAATCAAAACCAATTAAAGGATAACATGTCTAAGTCAAAAAACGACAGAGAAAACAATTATATATAATATATATATATATATATATATATATATATATATATATATATATATATATATATATATATATATATATATATATATATATATATATATATCTAGTATACCTCGTCTCATACTGGAATGCCCATGTTCACCATATCCCTCCAATCTCTTCGCATGTTTCCCACAAATTTCCAAGCGCTTACTCGTACATAACATTTTTTAATAAATTTTTCCCCCTAAATTTTTTAGTCAGTTTTCTTTGCGTGTCGCACCGCACCGCACCGCACCGCACCGCACCGCACACCGCATCAAGCCACTGAATTGTGTTAGTCACATCACATCACCTATTAGTATTCCTAATGTTATTATTAGGAATGTTAAAATCAGGCTTAGGTATGATAATAATAATAATAATAATAATAATAATAATAATAATAATAATAATAATAATAATAATAATAAAGGACAAATAAACTTCAACAAAGAATATCCAGACGGCAACTGATTTTACTGCTACTACTACTACTATTACTACTACTATACTACAAAATAATAATAAGAATAATAATGTTATTAGATTTATTTTTATTATCTCACCTCTATTTTTGTTCGAACGTTTTTATAAAAGCGAAATTTTCATATTTAACAACAAAGATTAATTTAAATGAAAATAGTTTTCCATCCAAAATATAACAAAAAATATTCCAAGAAAAGTCTTATATATATATATATATATATATATATATATATATATATATATATATATATATATATATATATATATATATATATATATATATATATATATATATATATATATATATATAT
Organism: Armadillidium nasatum; assembly: GCA_009176605.1. NCBI lineage: Eukaryota > Metazoa > Arthropoda > Malacostraca > Isopoda > Armadillidiidae > Armadillidium > Armadillidium nasatum. The sequence continues at coordinate 72,177 of SEYY01001139.1, read as the reverse complement.
ATATATATATATATATATATATATATATATATATATATATATATATATATATATATATATATATATATTATATATATATATATATATATATATATATATATATATATATATATATATATATATATATATATATATATTATATATATATATATATATATATATATATATATATATATATATATATATATATATATATATATATATATATATATATATATATATATATATATATATATATATATATATATATATATATATAATATATATATATATATATATATATATATATATATATATATATATATATATATATATATATATATATATATATATATATATATATATATATATATATATATATATATATATATATATATATATATATATATATATATATATATATATATATATATATATATATATATATATATATATATATATATATATATATATATATATATATATATATATATATATATATATATATATATATATATATATATATATATATATATATATATATATTAATATTATATTATATATATATATATATAATACGTAATTTGATATTCATAATTCTATATCTATTAATTTTTCCTTTTATATTCTTTTTTAATTATGCAATATATTTTTTGTGTACCCCAAATCGATAACAGGCGTACCCCAGGCTGGGAACCTCAGGTTTATGTAAATATCATTAACGGAAATAAAATTTCCATTCAAAATTTTTCTTAACCTTTAATTGTGTTTTGGTTTTTATTAATTTTCAGTGATTTATATATAAAAAAGCTTTTCAAATATTTAATGTATTAAAATTTCATTACTAAATAAGAAAACTTTAACATTTTAAAATTTGAAAAAGTTTCTGAATAAAGTTATAAATTATAATAATTTTTTATAATATTATAGGAAACTAATTCAAATTGTAGTGAAATGTTGAATAAGGGGATACAATTAAATAATCTGAAACACCTACTATGATTTATTTTGGAGAATGTTGCTTCTTGAAGTTCCTTAATTAATTAATATAAAGTTATATATTTAATTAAGAACAATAGAGATAATTTAGATTTGTTTGAAAATTTATGGAAAATACAATACCTCACCCTAATTACGAGAAAATATAAAAAAGTAAATTACTTTAATAATAATAATAATAATAATAAAAATAATAATAATAATAATAATAATAATAATAATAATAATAATAATAATAATAATAATAATAATAATAATAATAATAATACATAATAATAATAATAATAATAATAATAATAATAATAATAATAATAATAATAATAATAATAATAATAATTAATAATAATAATATAATATAATAATAATAATAATAATAATAATAATAATAATAATAATAATAATAATAATAATAATAATAATAATAATAATAATAATGTTTTCAGTGAATCTGTTGAAAAACCTTGAATTGCCAGAAGTTGGCAGTATCTATATAGTAGCAGCACGAATAGTGATAATGGCAAAACAGTTTTATGAAAAACAAGCTTATAAATCGAAGATGGGGAATTTGACAGAATTTCTCCATTATGAATAAAAATAGAATATAGGCGAAAGTATTTGCAATAGACTAGTAGATGAAATATTGAAAGTATTATAGAGCTTTCATAGAACTTACCTACGTAGATATAATTTAATTAATTCACTTCAGGTTACCGCAAGTTCAAGACAAGTCAACCACTCTCCGAGAAAACTCTTGATGCTTCTAAATACTCTCCGAGAAAACTCTTGATGCTTCTAAATACTTGCACTTAAATATTATTTTCGAGTATCTGCACTTAAATATTATTTTCGAGAATTTCAAATACCTTCAAACGATGAATTATCATTATTAGTAATAGTAATATTAGATTATAAATTGAGATGTTCGTTAAACCTTTTAATTTACCTTCATCAAAATCGTTATGACTATCATCAACGGAAATAAAATTTCCATACAAAAACATGTGAAATATAATAAATAAAATGGTCTTATAAGTTTTTGGTAATTTATATATAAGAAAGCTTTTCAAATATTTAAAGTTCTAAAATACTATTACAAAATAAGAAAACTTTAAGATTTAAAAATTTATGAAAGACTTTTAAATAAATTTTCAAAATTATAATAATGTTTTATATTATTATAGGAAACTAATTTAAATTAAAATGAAGTGTTGAATTAAAGTTGCCTCAACGAATGAGAGGCTCGCTTTCAGGACACGTGATAAAATAATACCAACCTCAAAAAAAAAAAAAAAAAAAAAAAAAAAAATAAAAAAAATACTTAAGGTTCCGGGAAACAAAATATATATATATATATATATTATATATATATATATATATATATATATATATATATATATATATATATATATATATATATATATATATATATATATATATATATATATATATATATATATATATAGATAGAGAGAGAGATTAGAGAAGTTAGAGAGAGGTTATCAGCCGGTGAGGCGCGCCCCACTTGGGAGGCGTGGGGAATTTGCTTTGGGAGTAGTGTGAATATTTATATAACTAATTTCCGAAATATTATATAATTATATATATAATATATATATATATATATATATATATATATATTATATATATATATATATATATATATATATATATATATATATATATAATATATATATATAATAATATTTTAGTTATGGTGTGTGTGTGTAATTTTTAAGTCGCTCTATTTTTTCTGCAACCGATATTTTATATCTATCAGACTACAATGTTTTCAGTTGCGAGAAGTTATTTTCTTTTTTGGTGCCATAGTTAACTTTACCTCTTTGGCTTTCCACTATTCAATTAGTCATCGTCAAAAGTTATTGTTTTAATTTAATATTTTCCTCACGGTTTCATTATGTCAAAGAAATGGTATAATCACAATCTAAATAAAGAGTCTACGCAAACGTGCATTTTTCATTTATAAAACACTTTCGTTACGTTCATTGAAGTGTCTACTTGCTGCGGATTTTTTTGGAATTAAAATGGTCAATGAAAATGAAACCTAGGACCCCCTATATTAGATTCTTTCCGAGTAATGTGTCAAATACGGGCTTTATTTTTACATAAAATTAATTTTTTTTCACTAAATTCATTCGCTTATTCTAGATTTAATTATTTATATTAATTATATTAATATTTAATAATGATTCGAGTGTAAAAACAGTTCAAAATGCTTGCCGTGCCAAAGCTGTCCCATTCAATCTGGAAAATGTTAAAAATAATCATTAAATGACCATTTTTTTCTTTCTAAAATATCTTAATACATTTATTTGTGACTTGAACATCAATAATTGTATTGTGTTTACTAAGTTTAAAAAAATATCCTCAAATTAGAAGACAATTTTGATATTGCCTAGACCTAATTCTCTAACATATGGGTCCCCTAGACATACTAGACAGATGAAATAGTGATTTTTTATTTTAAGAAATTATGGTTCCATGTGTTCCTTGTCATTATCCAGTTTAAAAATTGTACTATTTCAGCTGCCATCAATTTCAAAATCGCCTTTAAAATTTGATTGTAATATGTCAGTTTTTAAGAGAGTCTAATTACTTGTTAAAAATTACCCCATTACTATATTATACTATATATATATATATATATATATATATATATATATATATATATATATATATATATATATATATATATATATATATATATATATATATATATATATATATATATATATATATATATATATATGAAAATGAAGTTTGTGCATAGTTTTTAGTACAGAATAAGACAATGGTTTGATCACTTTTCATAAATAAAGATCTTGATATTTAGTCATTTCTACATAGCAAGTTGATTAATATTTTTTTATTTTAAATATCAATTAGTCAATAAGGACAGTAAGTGGCTACATGGCCTATCAATGACTTCCTAAATCCCAGCTCATTGCTCTAGACCTTTGAGTGGTTATGAATTACTTTCTGTGCATATTGATAATTATTAATATTAATGTCAATATTGATATCATCATTGATCTTCATACATACATATACCAAAAAAAAAAACTGGCCTTGATGTGAAATAATAAAGTAATTTATTAATAGTGAAAACTGGTATTGCAATGTTTACCTACTTTTATTAAAGTTTTTGATAATTGTTTAGTTCATGTTAGGAAATTTTTTTTTTAAAACCATAACAACTATGAATTCAAATTAAACACATATCAATTAAAAAGGTCTTAATAAAGCCTAGTAGACCTCCAAAAAATAAATATGGTAATTATTTGATCCTGTATAATCTCTCTGTGTTTTCACTATATTGAAAATAAAGACAAAATATGCTAAAATGCAAGTAATATAAATACATAATAAAAAGAAAAACCTTTTAAAAAAAAAAAATTCTACTCTGAATGGTGAAGCAATTGTTCTTCGACTATCTTTCATTTGTATAAAAATAATTGAATACCAGGTTACCATATTTGTCCTTCAGCTGTTTATTTTCTGAAATGGACAGTAATACAAGGTTGTCAGTATATAAAAAAGAATGGAAGTAGGCAATACGATGATACCATATATATATATATATATATATATATATATATATATATATATATATATATATATATATATATATATATATATATATATATATATATATATATATATATATATATATGAGCATGTTGATATTTAAGCTATTATCATTTTTTTTTACGTTCTGAAAGAGCAACATATGCTAGGTTAGGCCTCTTAGATGGATGTAGGCATAATTTTTATAGGTTAGACCTCTTTGCTGGCCATAGGCATACTTTTTACGATTCAAGTCAAGGTTAGGTTAAGAACTAATTTGTTATATTTTAAAACATTTTAAGACCTAATATACTAGTTCAACTTTAGTTATCTATTTTCTATTTTTTTAAAATATAGAAAATGGAAATGTCAGAATGTTGTTAAATACAGATTTGAAAATAGAAATAAAAAAAAAAAAAAAAAAAAAAAAAAAAAAAAAAAAAATTTTATTAAATTTTTTTTCCTTGTTTTATTTTTTTAAATGACTTTTCTGTAAAGTAAAAGTGTTTTTAGAATGCATCTCTCATATTTTGACTTTATTATTTCCAATATATTGAAAATACAGAGATTGTGCTGGATCATATTATTACCATAAATAAATAAAACAAAATATGACCAACAATATTGATGAAGAATTTTTTTGTATTGCCCTACCATTAACAGGTCAAGGTACGGGGGATAATACCCTCCCTAAATATACATTTGTATGCCATGTATTTATGTCTACTTGGTTTTTGTTTCTCATTATGACCTTAATTGATCTGCATTCAATTTGTGTTCACAGATGTTATAGTTTAAAAATATTCATTTCCTACCATGAACTAAGCAATTACATTCTTTTAATTATTTAGAAAATTCCAGTAAATATTTCTTGAAATGAATGAAATTCCACAGTTTTCTGTGTCCTTGTGGGTTTCATATTCCTGTCAATTTGTTCTATATAATCTGTCCAAAATTACTGGAAGAAGGACAAAAGTAAATATAAATATTTGGCATTTAAAATGACTGTTGTTGATGGCAATTTATCAATTTAGATATCACTTAATATTGATTTATCAAGATTTTGTTTAAAATTTTTTTAAAAGTGTTAATACTGGATTACAAGCATGACAGAGGAACATATTGTCAAATATGCAGCGTTCAAATTATATTACCCAACTTGCACAATGATTTTTTTTTGTTTTTACATCATCATCACCATTACTCACTGGCCAAAGCCTTATTCAAGGAGTGGGTGACAATGACCTAAGCATTCAATGGCAAATAGCCATACCCATTGTATGTCAGTAATTCATATTTATTGGCATTTAAATGTTTATCACCTATATTTTAAACTTTCAAAATTTAGAAATTATTTCCTGTGAATATTTCTTGATATAAATGAAATTCCAGTTTGCAGTGCCCTACTACACTTAAACTATATATATATATATATATATATATATATATATATATATATATATATATATATATATATATATATATATATATATATATATATATATATATATATATATATATATATATATATATATGGGTACTTTTGGGTTTCATTTTCTTTTTAAAATTGTCTTGTCATTGAAGGACAAAAATAAATATAAGCAACATTTTTATTGGATTCATGAAAGGATTTGACATTGAAAAAAAGGTGCTGTTGCGAGAAATATATCAATTTATCAGTATGTGGTTTATAAAACTTTTTTAGCAAATTTATTATTACTAGAGTACATGTATGGCAGAGGAGTATTTTCTAAAGGGTCTGAACCTTTGCCTCTTGGCACTCCTTGACATGTGAGTGGTGGTGAAATATATTTTATAATTAAAATATCATACTTTTTGAATTTTGATAATTGAAATAACACAAATGTTTTAAGTTTTTTTTTTACACAACAATTATTTCCATAAAACAGTGTAAAAAGTACATTAAAAATAAAATGTGAGACTTATAATGACAAAAAAAAATTTTAATTTAGACACAATCTTCATTGTTTTGTTTTTTTTTAAATATTAATATTGAGTGATGTCAATATTTATATAGATTAATTAGTAAATTAAAATAATTTAACTAAGTTTTATATCTGATATGTTAATATGCTAAAATTTCCCTGCTTCATAGAGTTATGAATTTGAAAGATTTTACATAACTAACTGCAACTTACAGGTTATATTTTTGTGTTATGTACTTTTTTCATCAATATTTTATATTGCTTCTCTGTGATTCTATTCAACAAGGTTGACAACTTAATGTTATTTGAAAATTTAGAAAACCTTTTATTCCCCTAACAAATTTTTTTTTATAGATTAGGAATAGAAGTAAATTCTGCACAGAACCCTCACATCACCACTTTTCATCATCTCTAATGATAAATTGCCATGCATTAAAATTTTCTATACATGTTTTTTGCTCACATGTACATTGCTCGTACTTGTTATGTACTTGTTCATATCTGTTGTGCGTTGTTTGTATCTTGTACATTGGTATATATATATATATATATATATATATATATATATATATATATATATATATATATATATATATATATATATATATATATATATATATATATATATATATATATATATATATATATATATATATATTTATTTTTTTTTTGAGAGGTTCGAAGAAGGGTAAAATTTTAGAAGTTTATATTTTTTATTTGGTAATATGTAATGAGTTTTTGATAATATTATAAAAATTTGTTACAATTACCTTTGAAGGTATCACTTATACAATAAGCATAAAATGTTGATCAGCAATTTTTTTTTTAAAGAAAATTTTTAAACAATTATCAAAAAAAAAAAATAAACAAAAAAAAACAAAACAAACTTGTAAGCATCTAAAATTAAAATTTCTTGCTATCCTGTTATAAAATGCTGTAATGCTAATTGTGGTACTTATTTTATTGAAAATATTTAAGTTACTACGTGATATCTGATTGTATGGTATTTTTCATTATCCAGAATATCCTGTATCTTTCTAGAAGTGAAAGTGAAACCTTATTAAGAAAATATATTTAGATTGGTATGCTTTGCATATTTAGTATTCAACAATAATTATATACTTAAAACCTGCACAGAAAAAAGCCGAGAACTATTGTATCCAATTTTTAACTATGTCAGAGTACTATAAGTAAATTTCCTTTCATTTTTTAGCTGTTTGAGAAAGAGCTTAAATATGATCCTGAATATAAACGACAATTATACACGACATTTATGAACTTTAATATTGTTTACAAGTTAAAGAAGTAAAAATTCAAGCCTTACAATATATGTTTGAATACAGCACAGAAATTTGAACTAATTACTTACAAAAGTACATTAAAATATTTGAGAAATTACAGAGCATGATACAATAATGAATTGTGGTATTGAAAGTAAGAAATTTGAAGTGAGATTAAAGTAAACAGGTATATTTTCTTTGGAAAGGAATTTTCTTAGAAGAGATATGATTCATGTTGTAAAACTTTTGCATCTCTAAACTATATTTAGATTTGAAGTTCTGGCCCAGCTGCCATTTATATATTCCTTTTCTTTTTCTCCAGACTCTACTATGTTTAAGAATTACAAGAACAAATGCTGTGACCCATTAAAGCGGCACAAAAAGCCAATTTTAAGTTCATTAGTACCGATAACCCCATATATTGAAGAAAAATTTAATTTGAGCAAAATTAATTTTATTTGTTCAAATTGCTTGTACAATCATTGTAGCAAAAAAAAATTGGAAAGTCATGAAGAACTTCAAGATCAAAAAGATCGTTCCAGTGCTAATTTATATTATAATCAAGGTAAGTGTATATATATATATATATATATATATATATATATATATATATATATATATATATATATATATATATATATATATATATATATATATATATATATATATATTTATAATAATATAATATATTATTTTTTTATTATAGTAATTATTTTTTATTTAAAAAATTTTTTTATTAAAATTTATTTTTTTATTATTTTATTATTATTTTTACATTTCAAATCTTTTTCTCAGAACTATAATAACTGATAATTAGCTTGATGTTACTTTGTGTAATTTATATAGATTCCATGCTGTTAAACAATATTAGTGTAACTTTATTAAGGGAAATAAGGTAGTGTTGTAAGTTAAAAAAGAATATCTAAATTTTAGCATTTATACTTATTTAAATAAAGAAAATATTGTAAGATCATTTTTATAATAAACTACTAATATACATTTTTCACTTTGAATGTAGAAATATAATATGTTGTCATTTTTTTGAATTTACCAATTTTGTCTTTAATTTAAGAATCTAACTGTATTAAAGAAAAATATTTAGGTGTGATTTTAATGATTTTTTTCTTCGACTCTCAAAAATATCTTAATTAAATCTTTCTTCATGTTCATTTACAAAATTTCCCCACCCCCTCCAAAAAAAAAGGAAACAATGGCAATGATATATATATATATATATATATATATATATATATATATATATATATATATATATATATATATATATATATATATATATATATATATATATATATATATATATATATATATATATATATATATTTTTTTATATACAGGCACTTCATCGATTTCTACACGGAATCAAGTCAGTGACAAGTCAACGCAATGCTCCAAAACACCAATTTTGAAAAATGCAAGTACGCAATGTGGTATTTTCAAAAAAAAATGTCGCAACTCAGTGCAATGTCAATACCAGCAATACTCCAAGAAAACAGCGTCTACGAAAAGATCTTCATAGAAAAAAGGCTCACATTCGATACTTGAAAAAGAAATCTGCTTTTCTAAAGTTAAGGTTAGCTGCTATGAAAAAGGAACGGAAAAGAAAAATGACAAAAGATGATGTTATTAAATACTGCACCAAGAAGTTACCCCTTCTTTCTTTGGAAGTGTTTAAATCAAACATTCTTCAAAAACAACATTACACTGAATCGTGCAAGAGCATAAGCTTATCTATATATCTGAAAAGTCCAAGAGCATACAGGTATCTTAGAAAAGTTCTTAAATTACCTAGTGTTGACACACTGAAGCGATATCTTAACAGAGTATCTATAGGACCAGGCTTAAGTAATCAATTGTTAAAGAACTTTTCCAATGTAACTTCAAAATTAAAAGAAATTGATAAAATAGTTGTACTTATGATTGATGAAATGAATCTAAAGAAAAACTTACAATTTAATTCAAAACGTCAGCTTATATGGGGACTTGAAGATTTTGGAGAAGGAAAGAGAAGGCCACAACCAGCATCTTCTGCACTTTGTTTCATGGTAAGAAGCATAACAAGTAACTGGAGACAATTGGTTGGGTATGTTTTTAGTGGCGGTCCAGTTAAAGTTAATATGATGAAACATTTAATTTTTAAATGTATTTCGGAATTAACTGCCATTGGATTGCATGTGGTCTGTATAACTACTGATCAGGCTAGCAATTTCTCCTTATTGTTTAAACAACTTGGAGTGAGTAAAATGGAGCCCTTTTTCCACTTCAAAAAGAAAAAAAATTGTAGTTATTCCAGATGTGCCACACTTACTGAAGAGCACAAGGAATGCCATTTACAATAATCATGTTAAAATTCGTGAAGGTATAGTTCAGTGGGAGTATATTCGGGAAGCGTATAAAACTAAAATAAAAAGTAATTTCCCATTCATACCTAAAGTGACTAAAGCTCATATATACTTGCCTCCATTTGGTGGTAAGATGAAAGTTAAATATGCCTCTCAAATTTTAAGTCGATCTTTTCATGTAGCTTTAACTCAGATGCGATTGGAGAATAAAGTTGATGATAACAGTGAAGCTACTGCAGAGTTTTGCCTAAAGGTGAATAATTTATTTGACATTTTAAATTCATCGCCTTCACAGAGAAACAGATCTCCATTTCATGAAGAACTTCGTAGAGATAGTGTTGGATGGAATTACCTGAATGATATGGTATGTTGGGTACAGGAATGGAAAATTTACAGAGACATAGAAGGACAACGTGAAGTAACAGCACACTTTAAATTTAAAGATGGATGGATCCAGGCAATTAATGGTGTCAAAATGCTTCTTCAAGAATTAATTGCAAATTTTAAACTGAAGTCTGTCTATACTCGCCGATTATGTCAAGACCCAATTGAGAACTGTTTTGGTAACATTAGAGGTGCCTGTGGATTTAATGATAATCCAACGTGTTCAATGTTTGAAGCAGTGTTCCAGAGAGCGGCAGTTTCATCACTCTTGAATATGTCAAGATTTAAAAATTGTGAGAATGATGATACTTTTAACATCTTGTTGCAAGGACCAAGTTCATATGACAGTATATCTAAAGTCTCAGAAACTGACGAAGTAAGTAACCTCAAAGGAAATTAGTTTTGCTAAATTAGTCTTATTTCCTTCTTTGACCGATATAAGAAACGATGAATTGAATGGTATGAGATACGTGTGTGGCTTACTTGCAGTTAAAGTAATTAAATTCCATGGAGGTCGCCATTGTTCAAAATGTAATTTGACCTCTTTAATTAATACTGAAGACATGAATAATACATTTATGATGCTTAAACAATTCGATCATTTACAGAATAATGAAGGGCTTACAAACTGTAGTGATAATTTTTTTATTTACTTTATTGGTTGTGAAAAAATATTTTGCCGAGAATTTAGTAAAATGTATTTTAGAGAAAATATTGTTCAGTATATCTCTAATAAGATTATTTGTGGAATGAAATATACATTTTGCTCCTCAGAAGTAGAGCTATTTACTGTCAAAAAATTCATTACTCTTCGAATATACTATTGTATTAAATTTTATAATAACTCTGATCATTCTAAATCTCAAAAATCCTTTAACAAGCTAAAAAAACTAAAACATTTGTAAATTCTGTATACCTCAAATGTAACAATTCAATTGTTATATATATATATATATATATATATATATATATATATATATATATATATATATATATATATATATATATATATATATATATATATATATATATATATATATATATATATATATATATATATATATATATATATATAGTGCAACATTCATTTTATTTTTCATTTTGTTTTTATGTATTTTCTTTTTTTACTTTAATACAAGTAATTTGGAATTATTTTTGAATAAGAATTAATGTTTTAGTGGAACCAACTTAATGTTAATTTTCACTTACTATATTTTGCTATTTTGAATTTTTAGTATCCTCTTTATTTCAGTTGATTGGTATTATTGTTATTCTCAGTATTATTATTATTATTATTATTATTATTATTATTATTATTATTATTATAAAATGGATGTAGATTTTGGTAAAACTTTTTTAATAGTTTATGTTAATATCATTTCAATAAAGAAAGTTAAACTTGTTAATTGTCTAATTAATTATCTTGCAATCTTGTTCAAAATAGTTCCTTTGGAGATAATAATATATATGTGATTTTTCTCCTTATGCTATATATATATATATATATATATATATATATATATATATATATATATATATATATATATATATATATATATATATATATATATATATATATATATATATATATATATATATATATATATATTAGAAAATTTTCGACATTTATAATGCCAACACATCTCTTAGGTGATAAAAGATCCTGCAGAGTTTAATTTGTTAGAATGAAGTTATAAACTGTTCCGTTTTTATTACAAATAAGGTAGACAAAATATTTGGTAGTATTTTGCAGATTGAAGCAATGAATAATGCTAAGAATTTATAAAATAAAATGTTAAAGGTTTATTTTGGACAAAGTAAATGAAAGTCCGAGAATGGTAAGATCAAAGATGGTATGAGAAAGTGGTATGCATATTTTAGAATTAAGAATCATAATCGTCAATGAAGGACCTCCGAATTTTTGGTTTTTAATAATTTTGTGTTGCTTAACCGATTTTAATCAAAATTTTATTACAATGCACAAAGACTACCTTAAAATCACTACTTTTTTTACGTGTATTCATGGAAATAATTTGGAAGCAAAAATATTCAAGGAAACAAATAACGGTAAAATAGTGAAATTTTTTCCAAATATATTGATCTCATCTTTCTTAAATGGGTACAGAAAAAGTATATATATATATATATATATATATATATATATATATATATATATATATATATATATATATATATATATATATATATATATATATATATATATATATATATATATATATATATATATATATATATATATATATATATATATATATATATATATATATATATATATATATATATATATATATATATATATATATATATATATATATAATAGGTATGCCCTCAGTGTTCCTGAAAGATTGGGATAGATCAATCAAGCGATTAAAAGTCAAAATTAAAAAAAGTGGAGATTTTGGCCTCATCACAACCTTTCATATCTTTAATATTTTTTTTTTTTTTTTTTACATCTGACTGATCTGGCCCTACCTTTCAGGAACAATGCAGGAAGATCGTATAAGAAAATTTATCATATATGTATCTCTAGAGAAGTTATGAGCTAAAATATTCGTGAAATTATAGATGTTAAGGTGAGAAATAAAAAATGTTAATCTATGAACAGATAAGATAGTCAAGCAATTGAGAAAGTGCAACAAAGGCCAGGCTTAGTTGAAGATGTAACATACGTATTGTTTGAAGATAAGGGAAGAGTCCAATATTAAAATTTTTTTTTTTTTAAAATTTTTGACGGGTAGCAAGAGTTTAAATCTAGCACTGAAAGCTTTTATGTCTTGAGTTTCTTTATATATATATATATATATATATATATATATATATATATATATATATATATATATATATATATATATATATATATATATATATATATATATATATATATATATATATATATATATATATATATATAGTCTTGAGTTATCTATATATATATATATATATATATATATATATATATATATATATATATATATATATATATATATATATATATATATATATATATATATATATATATATATATATATATATATATATATATATATATATATATATATATATATATATATATATATATATATATATATATATATATATATATATATATATATATATATATATATATATATATATATATATATATATATATATATATATATATATATATATATATATATATATATATATATATATATATATATATATATATATATATATATATATATATATATATATATATATATATATATATATATATATATATAGACGGGTTATCATTTTAAATTCGTTCTCTTCTAGTTTTCTTTAGTAGTGTATTTTTTTACAACCCTGCCAGACGTAAGAAATACTACTATGATACTACGATGAAAGGCTTTTTTCTGCGTTTGCGTTGACTCTATATTAGGCTGTGCTATTACTAACTTTATACTTTTTATTTTATTTTCTTTGGGGAGGGGGAGGGGTAGGGAGTTTGTGGCATTTATGCCTTACTATATATATATATATATATATATATATATATATATATATATATATATATATATATATATATATATATATATATATATATATATATATATATATATATTATTTTTAATTTTTAAATAAAAAAAAAAAAAAAAAAAAAAAAATTTTTTTAATTTTTATTTTTATTTTTTTTTTATTTTTATATTTTTATTATTTTTTATTTATGTATATTTAATTAATTAATTAATTAAATAATTAATTAGTTAATTAATTATTAATTAAATTATTTATTTTTTTTTATTTAAAAAAATTTTTACCCCGCGAGAAAACCCCGAGGCGGGCGAGAAATAGTCAAGGCGTGACCTTGACCACGCGTCCGAAAACGAAAGTAAAACCGGTTATAAGCCGGGTGCGCTGTTTAAACCGCACGCCTTTTGTGCAATCTGAGAGCTCTGTAACTACTTAATATATATATATATATATATATATATATATATATATATATATATATATATATATATATATATATATATATATATATATATATATATATATATATATATATATATATATATATATATATATAGAGAGAGAGAGAGAGAGAGAGAGAGAGAGAGAGAGAGAGAGAGAAAATTAATGTCCGCTATTGGACTCGAACCAGTGACCTTTAAGATGGTAGTCTTAAGCGTTATCCACTAGGTCACGGCGATACAAAAGGAAATCGCTTCGGAACTTGCTCACAGCATTCAGTCGCAACGTCAAGTTCCAAAGGATCTCCCCGACCGCAACTCGGGCAAAGGGCAACGAGGTCAAAGGTTGAATCCCTTTTTCGCAGACAGTTATATAATAGTTTGTTAGTCTGCTAAAACTCTCAGACTATTTCTATATAGAAAATTAATGTCCGCTATTGGACTCGAACGAGCGACCTTTAAGATGGTAGTCTTAAGCGTTATCCACTAGGCCACGGCGATACAAAAGGAAATCGCTTCCTTTTGTATCGCCGTGGCCTAGTGGATAACGCTTAAGACTACCATCTTAAAGGTCGCTGGTTCGAGTCCAATAGCGACATTAATTTTCTATATAGAAATAGTCTGTGAGACTTTTAGCAGACTAAAAAACTATTTATATATATATATATATATATATATATATATATATATATATATATATATATATATATATATATATATATATATATATATATATATATATATAACTCCATTTTGTGAGAGAAAACTTTACAAAGCTTACCTCTTGTTTTCAGTTAAAATGGAGGAGTTGCACTGGCTTGCAGAATGAGAAACCAAGCAATCCCATTTTACTCCGGAAGACCTCAAACACAAAGAAGTAATACCCAACTGTCCAACATCATTCCAACCCCAAACATAACTATCACCACACGAACTCAGGGCTGAAAAAGTGATATTAAATTTATGAAGATGAATAGTTTCCATTAAAAAATAAAAAAAAAAAAAAAAAGAGAAAATTTAAAAGTATTTAAATTTTGGTTATATATATATATATATATATATATATATATATATATATATATATATATATATATATATATATATATATATATATATATATATATATATATATAATGCCCCACTAAATTTTAAAACCATTCGTGATGTGTCAACATTACACGAGCAATCGGGCAACTCCGAAAAAATGGACAGGAATAAGTTTCGACACATTGTGTAAGTTTAATCTCAGCAACTTGAGCTGTAGTTGTGATATGGAGCTTGTAGCAGAAGGATGTTTCAAAGTCTCTTCAAGAATTTTAGTACGGAGTAACGTTAAGAGATAAAGTTTTGCTTCAACACATGGAAAAGTGTTACGGAAACGTTAGAAATGGAAAATACAGTTTTTGGAGACCATGAACTAACCCATTCGAATGTTTCAGATTGAATGAATTCACCAAACGAAAGTGTGGTGTCCTCCTTAATTCTCCTACTAATAAATATTTTTGGTTCCTTGCCAAAAACCACTCTCAATAACTTCTGTAAATCCTTTTTTCCCATCTAATTCGCGGATAGTTCTGTTGCTAATACTCTAACTGAAAAGGCTAATCTCTTTGGTCTCATGTTCTCCTCTAATTACATCCTGGACGACTACGACAATCCTTCACCTACTTCTTCTCCTCTCAGATGTCCCATACCTTTACCTGTGATTACATTTGATCAGGTGCATGAACTTCTGAAATTTATAAACATTAAGAAGGCGCGACCCGCATTGTATTCCTCCCTAAGTTTTAAGGGAGTGTGCTTCTAAGCTGGTTCCGTTGATCGTTCAATTTTTTTCTCTATGACTCAACACTAGAGTCGAGCTCTGACAGTGAGCGGTGGTGATTACAGTAAAAATAATCAACTAAGGAAGATGAACTACAAAATTCCAGGTTCAGCGCAAAATAAAAGGCTATACAAAATCGTTTAAGGTTAACACATGAATTCAAAGCTTTTCTAATAATGGTGTCTACCTCGGCGACAACCTAGTCAAATTGAAAACTAATCTATGGTGCGATTTCAATCGTACCTCACTATATATCAGTACCTGGTGCTAGTGCGAAGCAAAAGTAATTTTAATTAAAAGTTGTGGAATAAAAGAAACTTTATTCAAACGGGGCCTCCTTCTCTGAACTACAGAAGGGTCGGTCGAAGCCGTAAGAGTTGGCGAAGATGCAATAAGTACTACAGTAGCTGCCGCAGAATCTGTGAGGTATCATGAGCAGAGGGTGCAGATTCTGAGTATGCGGAAGATGCAGGACATGCGAATGGTGAAGTCGATGCGGATGCAAAAAGGGAGCGGAAGGGGTTAAATTGAATAAAAGCTGATAAGATTTTCTTGTAAAGAGTTACGTCATTCCATCGAATTGATGATTGGGAAGTTGGATGATGGCGTGGACCAATACCGTCATAATGAATGTAATGTATCAAATACTTATAACAGTTCAATTAGAGATATGCTCTTGTGGAGGAAAGTCGTAGTGATCATGTGTTTAAAACTGTTATATATATATATATATATATATATATATATATATATATATATATATATATATATATATATATATATATATATATATATATATATATATATATATATATATATATATATATATATATATATATATATATAGGGATACGTAGGGCAGTCCGAAGCTATGAAGTACTCCACTGGGCTTAACACACGGGGTAATAGGGTGGCTAGACCATTCCGTTTCACTCCGTTGCCCTTTGGTTCGTTCCTTTTCGCGTTTCATCTTCTCAGAGGGTCTCTAGTGTACCCTTGACTCACATTGGAGTGCCTATGCTCTCACAAATATCCTACTTATTCGCATGTGTCCTACAAATTCACAAGCGCTTACACCTACATTACCTATTAAATAAATAAAAAATGGCGAAACATAAATCTGCTTCGGAGAATACAAGAGGGGCGGATTCCAAATATAGCCCCTCTTCCACTCCTTCCCCCATCAGCCCTTGGAATATGGCGGCCTCCGGTGATGGGGTTGGCGCCACCAAGACCTTGTTACCGACTTGCCCTGGTGAACGGTCTTCTTTTTTCATTAATTTCTGCAACATTCGCGGTCTTTTTTATAATCTCCACTTTGTCGAACATCACCTCTCTTCTTCTAGACCTCATCCCTTTTTCTTAACTGAAACTCAGGTGTCTGAGTGCTCTGACTGCAAACCCTACTCTATTTCTTCCTCTCCTACTGTCTCTATCCTCAATTTTCAGCTAAAGGCGGATGTCGCGCGTATGTGAGCAATGATGTCTGTTTTCGTGCTCTAATTTGGAGTCTTATGAATTCTTTACTTTATGGCTTAAACTTTCTTGCAACTCTAAAACAAAATTTATATGTTCTGCATACTTATCTCCTAAATCTACAGACTAAGCAAAATTCTTCAACTATTTTAACTCCAAAATAGAACACATTCTTTCTTCTTCTCCTTTCTACGAAATCATCATTTTAGGTGATTTCAATGTTCACCACTACCAATGGTTTTCATCTAGTTCTCATGATCCACCTGGTGAATTCGCCTACTAATTTTCTATCCAGAATGACCTTGAGCAGTTCGTGCATCTCCCTAACCGCATCGCTGAC
>SEYY01001139.1:31544-46544 GCA_009176605.1 Armadillidium nasatum | reverse complement strand
TATAAATCAATAAAGAAAATTTGAATTAAATGCATTTTGCAACTGCAAATTTTTGGGTACGATATTTATTTTCACGCATTGCAATTATATAAAATATGGGCTGTAAATTCTCAGTTCTAAATTAGACCAACTTTTTTGTTCTTAAATAATAGGACAGATGTGGCAACTTACGAAAAAAAGTATGACAAATTGCAATAGCAGTTTTTGTCAAGTTGCCAGTTTGTCTTCCTTTTGCTTTTTGGCAACATGGAGATTATTTTTGAATATTTAAGATATTTGAATGTTGCCAGTTTGTCCTAAAAGAACAGAACGTAAAGAATATAAACACTAAATAAAACAGTTTGTTGTAGAAGCTGGTGGAGTGGAGCTGTGTTTTTTTTTATTGGTGAAAGAAAATTACCAGATTTATTGTTTTTTTTTATCGATATATATATATATATATATATATATATATATATATATATATATATATATATATATATATATATATATATATATATAATATATATATATATATATATATATATATATATATATATATATATATATATATGACCAGACTGCACTTTAGCCTCCTTAAATATCTAAAAAGCTACTAAACGTACGTTAAAAACGATAACATTTTTGGGATCGTTGAAGAGTTTTGATTAGGAAAAATTGGAAATTAAAAAAAAAAAACATTAATTTTAATAACTACGTAATTTATGGTTTTTTAAAGTGATGGACATCGTACGTCTGGCAGCGTCTTTTTATGAGTCAAATCAATAATCATTAGGCTGTGGTCAAATTCCGAGATTTTGCAGTAGGATAAATTTAGGATCAACATTTTCAAATATCACCAGACTACTACAAATTTTAATTACAACTCCGATGACGACGTCTGAAGCAGAAAGATGTTTCTCGACTTTGAAGAGAATAAAAACTTTTTTACGTAGTAACATGTGCAACGAGAGATTGAATGCATTAGAGATTGAAAACTTTTCGACATCTATAAAACTCGAAGAACTAATCTTATTTTTAAATAAGAATATCAGCAAGCTTTCCATAATATAATAAGGTACGTTTGTATATATATATATATATATATATATATATATATATATATATATATATATATATATATATATATATATATATATATATATATATATATATATATATATATATATATATATATAATATATCTTGCAGCCCCTCTCTGCCAAGTTTACACGAGCTGCCACTGCTCCTCAGTGCCCCTCTATTTATTATTATTATTATTATTATTATTATTATATATATATATATATATATATATATATATATATATATATATATATATATATATATATATATATATATATATATATATATATATATATATATATACATATAGCTTCGTTCCTTGTGAACTTCAATCTAATTAGAAAGGTTAAAGCCAACACCAAGGGTCTCCACATATCATTTATTACAATGTGAACGTTTCAAACCTTAACTCGGTCCGTCCTCAGCACAATCTAAGTCTAAAAATTTTCTAATTTAAAACATACACCAAATAATATGCTTCTGCTACTGTTCTCCTAATAGAACAGATTTTTCTACCTTTTTTGAGTACCTAAATACTTCTCACGAGACTGTTACATCTTCGCATCCAAATACTGAGGTCCTCTATTTAGGGGATTTCAACGTACACAACACTGAATGGCTATGTTCCTCTCATACCGATTCAGGGGGAGAGGAGGCCGAATCATTCAGCATTCTCAACGATCTGGAGCAACTGATTAAAGAACCAACACACATTCCAGATCGTCCCAACCAATTCTTGAACACTCTTGATTTATGTTTCACTACTAGTCCTTCTCTCTATAAATATGCTGTCTTCGCACCTATTGGTAAATCTGACCACAATCTAATTACTCTTAATTTTCAAGCTTTCTCTCCAACTGCTCCACCCTGCCCTAAGCGTATCTTCTGGCACTTTGATCGGGCTGACTGGGGGCTTTGCGTTGCTTCTACGCTAACTATTCCTGGAGTGACTGCTTTGTCTCTGAAGACGCTTCGGTCTCTGCTGATAAGGTGGGGGCCGTAATCGTTGATGGGATGAACAGGTTCATTCCTTCTTCAACTAAATCTTTCTCTCCTCAAAATCCATGGTTCGATCGTGCTTGTTCTCGCGCCATTCAGACTAGAGACTTCGCGTATCGAGAGTGGAAATATTCTCCTTCTCCTATCACTCTAGCTAATTTTCATTCAGCTCGGAATCGTTGCAGGGATATTCTTCGACGAGCAAAGCAGACTTTCACCAAACGAAGGTGTGCTGAGCTCCAAAATTCTTCTCCTGATAAATCTTTCTGGCCTCTTGCCAAAAACATCTCCAACAATTTCTGTAAATTTTCCTTTCCTCCTCTTATTCGCTCTGATGGTTCTGTTGCTAACACTCCAACTGAAAAGGCCAATCTCTTCGGCCTCCTATTCTCCTCTAATTCTACCCTGGACGACTCCGACAATGCTCCTCCTACTTCTTCTCCCCTCAGATGTCCCATGCCTTTGCCTGTGATTTCATTTGACCAGGTGCATGGGCTTCTGAAGTCTATGAACGTTAGGAAGGCAAGCGGCCCGGATGGCATTCCTCCCCGAGTTTTAAGGGAGTGTGCCTCTGAGCTGGCTCCATCCCTCGTTCAACTTTTCTCTCTATGCCTCAATACTAGTATTTTCCCTCAGTGTTAGAAGCGCGCATTAGTCCAGCCCATTCCGAAGAAAGGTAGCCGCTCTGATCCTTCCAACTATCGCCCTATAGCTCTCACTTGTATTCTGTCTAAGATCTTTGAAACCCTTCTTAACTCTCACTTCTTAGATCATCTGGAATCTCATTCCCTTCTTTCTGATCATCAGTATGGCTTTCGACGTTTGAGGTCTACTGGTGATATACTTTCCTATCTCACAGATCTATGGTCTTCTGCCCTTAGGGACCATGGGAAGACTTGCGTGGTGGCGCTTGACATATCTAAAGCGTTTGACCGGGTATGGCATGCGTCACTGCTTTCCAAGCTCCCCTCCTTTGGGTTTCCTCCTTCTCTTTGCTTACCTATGTCTAGTTTTCTTTCTAATCGTTCCATTTCTGCTGTTGTTGATGGAGCGACTTCTTCTTCCTTTCCTGTCAATAGTGGTGTTCCTCAGGGCTCTGTCTTGTCTCCTACTCTATTCTTACTTTTCATTAATGATCTTCTTAGCTGTTCATCTAACCCTCTACATTCATATGCTGATGACTCAACCCTCCATTCTTCTACTCATTTCAAATCTGCTCCTTCCTTTGCATCTAGAATTGCTTCTCGTCTTCATCTTTCCGATTCTATTCTTGCAGATCTGGATAGAATTTCCCGGTGGGGTAGTCTCAACCTTGTGAAATTCAACTCTTTAAAAACTCAACTTCTAGAAATCTCCCTCTCAAAGACACCTCCTAACTTTCCTATTTCTTTCGATGGTTCTCCCATCTCTCCTGTAGACAATATAAACATCCTTGGCCTTCACATAAACAAAAAAATGTCTTGGAAACCTCATATCACAATGGTTGCTAAGGCGGCTTCAAAGAAGCTGGGAGTTCTGTTTAGACTGCGAGAATTTTTTTCTTCCTCGCAGTTACTCCAATTATACAAGGGTCTCATCCGCCCTTGTATGGAGTACTGCTCTCATATCTGGGGTGGCTCAGGTTTCACCCGTCTTTTGGATAGGGTTGAGTCAAAGGCTAAAAGACTTATAAACTGTCCCGCTCTTTCTAATTCTCTTGACTCTTTATCTTTGCGACGTGATGTTGGTGCCTTGTCTCTTTTCTATAGGTACTACAGCGGCAAATGCTCGAGGAAACTATCCACCCGCGTACCTCCACCTTTACGGCGTCCTCGCAGCACAAGGGGTGCAATGTCCGAGCATCAATTTTGCGTGGACATAGGCAACTCCAGGCTTGTCCACTATGGTGCCTCTTTCTTTCCTGCCACCTCTGTTTTGTGGAACTCTCTTCCATCTTCTGTATTTCCCTCCGCATTTAATCTCAATTTCTTTAAAGCCCGCGTCTGCGCTCACCTAAGAAAGTTGCGTTAGGTGGGTTCTGTAAGGGTGGTTTTCAATTTTTGGTTTTGTGATCTTTTACTTTTATTTTTATTCTTTTAACACCCCCTTCTTGAATAGGGCTTTGCCCGTGAGTGGTGGTGAAGTGTAAAAAAAAAAAAAAAAAAAAACTATATATTTATATATATATATATATAAAAACTACTAAAATAATAATAATAATTACAATAAAATAACAAAAATATAAGAATAATATTGATATTAAAATAACAAATAATATATATATATATATATATATATATATATATATATATATATATATATATATATATATATATATATATTATATATATATATATATATATATATATAAAAAGAAAACTATAACCGTGTTTTGTTTTATACAATTAAAACCCCACAGGAAAATTAAAACACAAATCTATAAAAAAAAAAAAAACGAGGCTTTCCAAGGAACAACCGTCCTTACTCTTTCAGGCTCAAGTTTAATGCTAAAAAATTAAAAAGGTGGGTATAAAAATAATCCAAAAAGTTAGTTAGTTAATTAAATGAAGTTGTTAAGATTTTTAACAAAGATTGAAAATTTAAAAATTATTATTATTACCATGAATATTAAAATTGTTAAAAATTTAATAAAAAAGGATTCAACAAATTGTCTTTTAACATTGTTTTCGTTCACCAACAACTTCATATCATCCATTCCAATTCTATGATTCTTCAAAACTCGATGTTTATGCAAGGCAGAGTTCTTGTCTCCTATACGAAGTGCATAATTGTGCTGGTATTTTCTTCTTACGAAATCCGATGTTTCTCCAATGTAAACACTCTCACAATCTTTACAAGGGATACGATACACACCTGAGTTCTTATCATCTACTGGTTTAAAAATTTTTTATGTTTATGAAAGAATTTCTTTATATTGGTTGGGACATTTGAAACAATTAAAAATTCCTCTGGTATAAACTTCTTTAAATTTTCAGTATCGATTGGAACACTTAAAATAGATTTATTTTTAATGTCAAATTTTTTAGGACGATTAAAAACTCCATCATCTCTAACATTATCACCAATTATATTTTCATTTGTCTATATTTGCAACATCCGGGACATTAAGAACAGCAACATTCCCATCAAAGGTAGAGGCCGACTCACGTCTTTGTAACATCTAATTCCCGTAATTTTCTTTTGGTGGACAATAATGCCTTGTTTATAAATTGAGATGGATATCCTAAATCTTTAAAAACTGTTTTAATGTGAGTGATCTCTTCATCTATAAATGCAAGACTGCAAAGTCTATGTGCTCTCAAACTCTATATCCAGTCACCAGCTTTCCTTTTCTGACATTCCTCAAATTTAGGGTATATAGCAGTAAAATAATGTATCGACCTTGGAGATTTCTCTTTCTTATCATGAAAAAGGCTTACCTTTCTTCCTTTTTTAAAACAGTTAACATTCTAATTAACTAAGTTAATTTGAAAATTATGTTTTGTCTACAGGGCAATATCTGTATTTACGTAAAATGACCACGTGAACTGCCATAGGAATAGTCTGTGGCACTCAGACACTTTATTTATGTCACGTGTGTCACCAAAAAGATAAAATTTACCGTTCAGGATTCTTTTAAACGTCAATATTCTTGATCCTATCTGAATAAATAAATTCCTTTAACCTACTTCTGAACCTTTTCAAAAACCTTGAAAACTTTCCACCACTAAGTCCAGAGTATAAAAACCAGTACTTTTCAACCGTCAATTGTCAGTTTGATTTAGCTTGAGTGCAAAGTATGTTAACTTTTTTAAACTTCAAAGGTAAGATCTGAAAATTGGTCACCGTCTCGGCTCAAAAAAAAAAAAATCTGCATCTCCCAAAATTGGTCGTAATTATTATATTATTATTATATTATATATATATATATATATATATATATATATATATATATATATATATATATATATATATATATATATATATATATATATATATATATATTCAAGTGTACTTCATGTGGCGCATTTCAGCGTGAGAATAAAACCTAGAAAATTTAGAGGTAAAATAAAAATCATATAGGGGAAAAGCGTTTTAATAAGTCCAATGTTAGTGAAGCATAATAACTCAATTTTTTGTGTTTTTTTAAGTAGTATATATATATATATATATATATATATATATATATATATATATATATATATATATATATATATATATATATTATATATATATATATATATATATATATATATATATATATATATATAATCATAAAAATAGACTAAATTAAAAATTAGCGATATCCTTTAATATCGTTATGAAAATTTCCTTATTATTCAAGTACAACATGTATACTATTACTACTAACCTAATCTACCTAACAACGTAAACTGACCTACCTAGCTTAACCTAACCTAACTTAACCTAACCTAACCTACCTAACCTAATCTTTTCAACCTTCCTAACCTAAGCAAAACGTTTGTCTCTCTCTCTCTCTCTCTCTCTCTCTCTCTCTCTCTCTCTCTCTCTTTATATATATATATATATATATATATATATATATATATATATATATATATATATATATATATATATATATATATATATATATATATATATATATAAATTTTTAAGAGAACTAAACAACTCGCGCTCTATTATTAATAATAACCACGAAACCACTAAATAAAACAATAAAAATAATAAGAAGTTAAAATTAAGAAGGGATAGTTCCCTGAAATATAGTGCGTTTTAAATTTTTTTCCTTTTTCTGCTATTTCCGGTTTTAGCACTTAGTTAATTCCCCTTAATTTTAACTTGTTTATTATTTTTATTGTTTTCTTTAGTGGTTTTGTGGTCATTTTATATATATATATATATATTATATATATATATATATATATATATATATATATATATATATATATATATATATATATATATATATATATATATATATATATAATAAAACTAAAATTAAAATATAAAGCAAATTATTTATTTTTAAGCTTTATATATTAATATATATATATATATATATATATATATATATATATATATATATATATATATATATATATATATATATATATATATATATTATATATATATATATATATATTATATAATATATATATGAAAAAATAAGGCTTCTTTAGATGATAGCTATATTGCCACAATGCTGTATTTTACCTTAAGGTATGGTAGGGGCTTAGCCTGCTTATTTTCAGTTGTATTTTCATAAAATGTCTATTAATTTCTACACAAAAGAGCAAAATGCTGCATAAAGACCAGTTTACCAGGCTAGGCTAGAATTTCTATAAATTCATTATTTATTTATATATTTATTTCTTTTTGTTATTATTACTGTTTTCAAAATTTTATTTAAATGTTATTTTATTTTATTAAATATCACAGTTTACTAATACATTGTCACTATAAGTCACTTCTTGTTTGATATTAATGATGAAAACTTAAGAAATTTTAGAGTACCTAAAGTGCATAATTACCAATTACAGGGTAAGCTAGAGTATGTTGGCCCTATTTCATTTCCAACTTTAGACCTAAAATAATTTAAATTTTCCTAAAAGTACCATTAATTTTTGATAAAAAAAGTTTTTAGTTCAATATTTTGGGAGAGCTAAATTCTGCATAATAACTAGCTTATAGGCTAGAGTTGCCAATTCCAGATGTAGGCCTTAAAAATTGTAAAATATTAGGAAAATTTCTATTATTTCTTCATAAACTCGGTTTTTATTTAAATTTTATTTCTGTTTAGTTTATTTTACTATGATTTATAATGCCTTCACGAAAATGCTCTCGTTTATGCACGCTAAAGCTATAGGCCCTGTAAAAAAAAATTTATGTATCTGATTTTATTTATTTTTCTTATTCAAAAAACTTCCTATTTATTTGTTTATTCTTTTATATTCGTGTTCTGCCACATAAAAAAGTCACCACTTGCAAAAATAAGACTTCTTTAGATGATAGCTATATTGCCACAATGCTGTATTTTACCTTAAGGTCTGGTAGGGGCCTAGCGCTTACGTAGTATTCTCTATTAAAAATTTATATTTCCTTACCTTATTCAGTTTTTATATTTTAATTATAATATTTGGAGTATTGAAATATTTATTCGTAGTAAATATTTTATTTTCTGTAAGTTATTTCATAATTTATTTACAAAATTACACCAATTTACAAAATGTGTTGGATTTATAACCGGCTTCGTTTCAGAATCTCTTTACAATGACGCTAACCAAGATCGATACTACATCGATATATCGCTTATTTAAGCGATATATCGGTAACCATCTCGATACATATCGATTATTAATAATTATTTACCTATAATTAAAAAAATTAAATATTATCAATAAACCTTTATTATATATATATATATATATATATATATATATATATATATATATATATATATATATATATATATATATATATATATATATATATATATATATATATATATATATATATATATATATATATATATATACAGTGGCGGCTCGTGTAAACTTGGCAAGGAGGGGCTGCAAGTTTATATATATATATATATATATATATATATATATATATATATATATATATATATATATATATATATATATATATATATATATATATATATATATATATATATATATATATGTTTAGCTAAATATATAATACAATAATAAAATTTATTATTGACACTCACAGTCGTTTGTTGATTCGATAGATTGTTGATCGGTTTGTATTATCGTCCGCTTCTCCTGTTCGTAAGGTTGTTGATGTTGATGATTGACGTTGGAGTCGCAATCCGGCTTAAACGAAGAGAAGATCTCACATTCGTAACAAGAGGTATTGGGGTCACAATTGAGCGAAGGGTAACGGATGTATAAGAAAAACAAATTTTCGAGTTGAAGGGGAAATGAAAGAAGAACAGCAATAAAACTCGGAATTTTTTTAATCTTGCATAAGTTTTGATGAAATAAATTTTTTTTCCCAAAAGCAGAATAGAACGAAAAAAAGGGTTAAGAAAACGAACAAACGGTTGTAAATCAGGGTTTTGGTTATTGAAAGAACTGACGAGAGAATGTTGAATTCGTTATGAATATTTCTCAACGAAGAACTCACGTTGCCAAGTCTTTTAATTAAGGAAGATGGAAAAGATCATTGAAGGACGATGAGACGTTAATTATGTTGATGATGCAGATCCCATCCTCGGGACTGGGAAAGAAATGACAAAATTTCCTTTTAGCATTTTTTTGTTTTTTTTCATTTTTTATTTTTTTTTCATTGTATTGACATTAAAATCTTTCATTTACTTTTAAATAAAACGTAACGAGAAAAATTCTTACGCGAAGGTCTTCCTGTTGCTATAAGGTCTCGCACAAAAGGTTGTCGATATTTTTATTATTTTATTATTATTATTATTTAATAGTATTGTTCGTTTGTTCGTTAAATGTTTGTAACTTGCTGTTAATATTTTACTGTCAAATAGTTATTTCTTTAAGTTATTTTTACCTATAATATATAAGAGGAAAAATTTAATTTCCAGATACTACAAATGTTTACAAAAAAAGAAAGAACACATATCTGTGGTTTGAGTTGTTGAAGAATCCTCTTGAGCTTCTTCTATTTCGTCTTGGTTACATGCTTCTTTCTTTGGCTAGAAGCTTCCATGACAGATATCTGTGAATAATATCATTAATAGAGATTGAGCACAGAGGCTCACACTCCTTTACCAAAGTTGGCCCCGGTAGGACGAATGACAAACTTTCTTGAAGGCAAGAAGGAGTGTTCAAGATAGTTTGTGTCTTGGAAATAACCAAGTATTTAGTTATTTAGAAGGCTTTATATAAGAATGACGAAAAGTTTTTCAATAGCCAAGGAATAGCTCACATCTCTGACACACAAAAGAATAAAAGAAACTTAATCCTGATGATCCATATCGGTCATCTGTTCGGAAACACGATTAAGTTCTTTCAGAGAAGCCTCATTGGACACGCCCCTTTCTTTTGCGAACTCCCAAAGTTTAGTTACTTGAACTGTAGTGAAGGTGGTAAACTCCGATGATACAGTCGACGACGTGGAAGGTTGTGGATAATTAACAGCCGACTTTGTAGAAGATCCTTCACGTACAGTATCTTGTCGTCGCATCTTTCTGCGTTGATTAAACCTCCATAATCCTTTACTTTTGGAATTTGAGGTAGATGCGGTTGAGGTTGTTGGAAGAGTTTGTGTTGGACGACTCTTCTTTGAAGTGGAAGTTGGTAAAGGACAAAACAAAACCCTTCTTTTTATTGGTTTTCACTCCGTCACGTGGTTGTGGTGACTCGGAGGCAGTTGAAGGTTGTTCGTCCAAGCCCGTGGAACCCACGAACGACCAAGAGTAATAATATACTCCAGTCTCCGATTTAACTTTGGTTCGCCTCTTATGCGTAGACGGTAACACCGCTGGTTGACTGGGACGATACTCTATCCGTCCTTGAATACCCGAAGGTCCGGGGACAGACTCTACTTCCTCAACAATCACTGAGGTTGTGGTAGTGGTTGTTGGGGTGGTGGTTGTAGCTGGTCTAGTTTCTTGAGTCCTTCGTTGAAAGTTGGTTAGACTCAAGAAGACGAACATTTCTTCAAATGCGGTTTCTGTGTAATGTAGACCATCATAACACAGATCTAAAGTACCCAATCGGTCCGATCCTCCCATCCAGAATTTATGATAAGGGTTGGCTTGGTTCTTGTTATTATAATAGCGGTCAAACAGTTTTCATGGTGAGGATCCGCTTTTGAAACCAAGTCAAGTTGGTACCCTGTAGGTCGACTGTCTGCCCGAACATCTCACAAGCTTTTGTGTTGAGAAAGGCTCTTTTAAGTTAATGTTCGAGTGAGGGCACTAGGTCACTCCGACCTTGTCGTTTGAGGAAGGCCTCATTGAAGGATAATTTGTCTTTTATTGTGGGGATGACCAGATACACCCTCACGGCAGAGTTGTGCCGAGCGGCTATTCTGGTGATACCGTCCATCTAAGGGAACAAAGGACAAATTGCATACTGGATTTTATGCAATGACCTGGATCGATTGGTCCTTAGTATTCAGAGGAATCTTTTTCCAAATGGAACAGGTTGGACCAAATAAATAAATCTGATCCACCGGTTCATTTGTTTTAAGAAAGTGGGCTAATTTTTGCCCTAGTGTCATTAAGTTTGCGCCAGGGTGTTACGAAACAAACAAGTTGATGTTATAAATCCGTTGCATTAGCTCTCTCATGTTTTCCAACACTCCGATTTCGGAAGTGACGAGAAATAAAACCCTTTCCGTTCCACTCATGCTAGAAAGAATAATATTCAGGTATGGTAATATACAAAAACATATTAAATAACAAGTCATAAATGATTACAAAATTTATTATTTTAATATTTTATGATTAATTATTTTTGAATTGTCAATATTTTTTCATGAATAATAACTTATTTACTATATTTAATTGAAAGTATTTAAATTTATTTCTTATTCCAAAAGTATTTCATGAATAATAATTTATTTAAAGAATACAAATGAAAGTATTTACATTAAAATAATTAGATTTTAATTACTATTCCACTACTACTACCACTACTATATTTTTATATTAATGAGAACTAACTCTATACATATATATGGTTTATAGTAGTAAATAGGTTAAAGTAAAAATTTATTTGCTTTTATTATATTATAATAGGAAATTTGGAATAAAATATTATTGTCAACTCCTAATTACTTATTCTATTCTACATGATTTTAACATGCTTTTAACAAGATTTTTAACATGCTTTTTAAATGTTATTTTTAATATGCATTTATTTTTATTTTGAACATGCATTTATGTTTAATTTTTATATTTTTATATATGATTTTATATTTTCATTTTCTTATGACACATCACATCACTTTTGGTTTAACGCACTTCACTACTTATATCACTTTCCACGCACTTAACTTGAGTGACTTCGTCGATATTCCAGTGGTCGTTCCATTATGTAGTCATGTTGTGGGGCGTCTCCATGGGATCGTAGTCGTCGTGGAGAAGGCTCTCGTTTTTTCTGAATCCAGCCCATTTAAACAGGTGATGTTCATCTGAGGTTCTTCCTCCACTGGCGATAAATCTATATGTCCTTGTAGTTCCATATAGCTTTAATCAATATAAAACGCCTTCGGATCAAATCCTTCAAAAGAATCGGCCGTTTTATCACTGAACTCATCGCTGAAATTCAGTTGATAATAACTATCAGGTTCTTCCATTATGGGGAAAAGAGCCTTAGGCACAAAATCTTCGAATGAATCCTGATCTACCGAATAATCTAACGGACAAAACCCTTCAAATGATTCATTCAGCGTTGTGTTGAACAGATCCTCTTCTTCCTCCTCTTCTTCCGGAGGTATCGTTAGATCTGTTTGGGTAAATCTTGAGATGTTAATGTCGTTTCTGTTAGATTCATCGGCTGACTTGTTCAATTCGGAGTTAATCCGATGATTTACATTTGCTCCTATCGTTACGTCAAATGATTCTTGTATAACTCGGTATGAGTCAGACAAGAATGTCGAATAATCGGTATCGATCAATTTAAATATCTCTTGCTGAGCTTCCATTTGCCTTCTCCTCAACAACAAGTGATGATCCTCTTCGACTAGTTGATATGAAAAATCATCGTCGTCCTCGTCACTGTCGTCCTCAGGTAAAACCGCTAGAGTCGGCGTCGCGTCCGGTAATGACTTCAATTGATATCTACCCCTGTTCTTCGTTGATTTCCGCATGATTTTGTTGATAATCTTCATCCTGTTGTGTAAGTTGATTCTGTTGATTCTGTAGATGTTGGCGAAAATAAGGATTTCGTTAGAGATATCTGGGAACATCAACCCATTTTCGGAGATGTGAAAAATGAGCCTGTATGACACCTTCCCTTTCATTGATTGGGAGCTTGGCCATATCGTATGCGAGTGTTGAGTCGTATACTTTAGTAATTACGTATGGTCCTTTAAATCTAGGTTTAAACTTTTTGTTAACAAGATTTCCTTGAAACAAGGATTTATACGCGACCTTATCACCAATGTTGAGCGGTGAAAATTTTTCAGCAGGTGACTTCTAATATTGTCGTAAACAAGGATTTCTCCTTGCACACGAATGTTGTTGTTGCACTAAGAAGTCACTCGGAGTTGACTTGATTGCTGAATGTCAAGTGTTGTTGTATTTTACAACTACTTCGATAGAAATTCACCATACCCAAGAAAGACCGTAATTGTTTTATATTTGTTGGTTGTGGAAAATTAAGTACTCCACTCAAATTTTTATCAATTAGTTGTATCCCTTCTGGATCAATTAAGTGTCCTAAAAATTTAACACTTTCATGACAAAATTTAGTCTTTTCTGGCTTCAACTTAAAACCATTTGCTTGTAACGCACCCAACACTTTCGCAATTGAGCTCAAATGTTGGTACAAGGGCTCTGATCGGATTATCAAATCATCGAGATATACCATTACTTCCGACCAAGGTATTCCTGCTAAGGCGAGCATCATACCTCTTTGGAAGGTTGCTGGTCCTCCTTTTACCCCGAAAGGCATCCGAAGGAACTCGTAGTGAGCCAACGGTGTTGAGAATGCCGTTTTCTCAATTGAATCTTCGGCCATCTCGATTTGATAATACCCCCTTACCAAATCTATGGTTGTAAACAATTTGGCTCCACTCATGTTGTAAATGGAGTCAATCAAGTTTGGCAAGGGAAAGGCATCTGCTTTTGTGTGCTTGTTGAGGGCACGGTAGTCAATACAAAGCCGTAGTTTACCGTCAGGCTTACGTACTGGTACCACAGGAGCAGAATATGGAGAGTAACTGGGTCTGATGATATTCCCTCTCTCCAACTCTTCACACTGTTCTTGGATTTCTTGAGCTAAAGGTCCTTGAAACCTTCGAACAGGTACATGAATTGGGATGTTGGTGTCCAATTCAATCTTCATGTTGGATGTTAGTTGCTAATCCAACGTCTTCATCATCCATACTTAAAACGTTAGGATATTGTAGAAGAAGGTTGATTAGTTGTTCTTTCTGCTCTTGATTAACGTTAACTTCGTTAATCTTGAACTCTTCAATAATCTTATCGCGAGTCCAATAAGCGATGCTTGATTCTTGTTGTGTTGAATCAAGTTGATGCCTATTTATAGAAACCTCTACGTTATCATTTGGTAATTCTGTTGCAATTCCTAACACTTGTCCTCTTGGTAAAAACCTTGAGGTGTCCTTCTTATTGCAGATAGCAATTCGAAACGGTTCTTCGCTATTAACCAATCCGGTTACGATTTCCACTTCTACTTTTTCTGGTGGTTCCACTAACATTGTCGAAGTAGGAAAGTTGGTTCCTCGACATGCCATTTCGACATCTACGATCTTGAAGTGGTTAGCGGGAATTTCCACATTTCGTGAGTTGATGACCTTAGGTTAGGTTAGGTTAGGTTAGGTTAGGTTAGTTATACATGTTGTTATTGAATAATAAGGAAATTTATTCATAACGATATTAAAAGATATCGCTAATTTTTAATTTAGTTTATTTTTATGATTATCATATATATATATATATATATATATATATATATATATATATATATATATATATATATATATATATATATATATATATATAATATATATATATATATACTAATTAAAAAAGACCCAAAAAATTGAGTTATTAGGCTTCACTAATATTCAATTTATTAATAATTTTTTACCCCGAAATCATTTTAAGTTTACACTAAATTTTTTAAGTTTTTTTTTTTCGACCGCTTGAAAAAAGTTGCTTTAACTAAACTTGAACCTATATATATATATATATATATATATATATATATATATATATATATATATATATATATATATATATATATATGTATGTGTGTGTGTGTGTGTGTGTGTGTGGTGTGT
>SEYY01001139.1:27500-31444 GCA_009176605.1 Armadillidium nasatum | reverse complement strand
CATCTTATTTTAGTCTAGTTATTTTGAAAGTCTGGGAGAGAGCGAGAGAGAGAATGCATAAGACCTTTTAGAGATCGTTAAAAAAGATTTAAAATATTGAACCTTATTTACATATGCAATAAGAGTGAAATCAGAAAACTTTCCATTAATAAAATTAATGTTACCATTTGTTTTTCCGTTTCTCTTTCTTTTCCTTTTTCCTTTTATTCTTCTTCTTCTTCTTCTAATTATTATTATTATTATTATTATTATTATTATTATTATTATTATTATTATTATTATTATATATATTATAATATATATATATATATATATATATATATATATATATATATATATATATATATATATATATATATATATATATATATATATATATATATATATATATATATATATATATATATTTTATTTATTTCACCTCTGGTATTCAAAGGCCAGAAGCCTACCAATATTTCACCAGAGTAAGAGGGAAAGTCGGAAACATGGTCAAATTAAACGCCGACATAAGTCAGAGGAAGTTGGAAAATAGATGAAGGAAGTGTGTTCCAGACTTTACCAGTACAGTACATGTAAGAGTGACCAGAGCGGTTAAGTCTGGGGTCAGAGGGTTGGACAGAAAAAGGATGAAACTGTGTAGAAAGACGAGCCGCACGAGCCCTTCTCAAAAGAGGAGGTATTCGACGAGAGAGTTCAGAAGAGCAGTGTCCATTGTAATAGCGATAGTATATCGAGAGTGACGCAACAATTCTACAGGCAGAAAGATATTGAAGAGAATTAGTGAAAGCAGGAGAGTTGATAAGGCGAAAAGCTCTAGACACCACCACTTCCAGGAGCTGTATGAGTGGAACCAATTCAGATGTGTAACGCATACTCCATACAGGGGCGAACAACACACCTATACAGAGCAAGTAACTGGGGTGATGTGAAGAAATATTGAAGGCGCCTTAGAACACCCAAACTCTTAGAAGCTTGTTTAGAGAGAGAAGTAATGTGACCTCTCCAAGAAAAATCACGAGAAAAAGAAACACCAAGAATATTAAGGAGAAATGAAAGTTTGAGTTGTGTTTTCGAAGAAGAAATCACAGTTATGTGGAAAATTGTGAGCAGTAGAGAGATGGGGGAAATGAGTTTTTGAGGCATTGAAAACAACCATGTGTTCTCTGCCCCAATTTGAAATGAGAGATAGATCAGAGGTTAGTTGCTCTAAGGCCACCCTCTTTACTTGTATTAAATGTTGCTGGTAGGGAAGATTTCAAAATGAAAAGAGTTATGAAGGGTCGAGTCATCAGCATAGGAGTGGATAGGAGATGAAGTAATAGAGAAGGTCATTAATGAAAAGCAGAAAAAGTGTTGGGGATAGGATAGATCCTTGAGGAATACTACTATTAACTAATTTATAGGATGAACGGTGGCCGTCTACAACAGCTGCTATAGAACGACCAGAAAGGAAATCAGAGAGAAGGCCACAGAGAGAAGGATTGATTCCGAAAGAGGGAAGTTTGGAAATCAAAGCTTCGTGCCAGATTCTATTGAAAGCCTTCGATATGTGCAGCGAAACAGCAAAAGATTCACCGAAATGCAGAAGGGCGGAGGACCAAGAGTCAGATAGAAGGGAAAGAAGATCACCAGTAGAGCGTTTCTTACGAAAGCCGTACTGGCAATCAGAAATAAGATTGGAAGAGTTGAGATGCTTCCAAATCTTTCTGATAAGGAGAGATTCGAAAACTTTAGAAAGAATGGAGGTAAAGAAATTGGACGGTAGTTGGAGGGTTGAGAAGGGTCAACCTTCTTCGGCACAGGTTGAATGAGCGCACGTTTCCAGCAAGATGGGAAAGATGAAGTAGAAAGACATAGACGAAATAGTTTACCAAGGCAGGGTGCAAACTCGAAACCATAAGTTTTGAGAACCAAAGGAGGGATACCATCAGGACCGTACGCCTTCTTAGTGTTAAGCTCAGAGAGAGAAAAAATGACGTCTTTAGAAGAAATTACAATTTTAGGCATAAATGCGTTGGAGGGGGTTCAATGAGTAGGAACAGCTCCGGAATCGTCTAAGGTTGAATTAAAGCCAAAAGTCTGAGCAAAGAGTTCAGCTTTAGAGGAAGGCAAAACGGCAATCGAACCGTCAGAAGATACTAGAGGAGGGAAAGAGGAAGAAGCAAAGTTAGAGTTGACATTTTTTTCCAAAATGCCAGAAGGGGCGGGAGGAAGAGGAACCAGAAAGATTATTGCATTTGCGACGGAGAAAAGTTTTTGGAATCTCGAAGAATAGATTTTGCACGATTCCGGGATGAAATATAAGTTGCGTGAGTTTCTGGAGTTTGAAGACGACGGTAATCCTTGAAGGCAGCATCTCTCCGGCGGATAGCACGAGAACAAGCAGAGTTAAACCAAGGTTTGTTAGGTTTAGAAGAAGGGAAAGAATAAAGAATGTACGCCTCCATGCCAGAATCACCTCTGTTATGCGCTCTGCACACTCCGAGGGACCCCTACCACGGAAACAGTAATAATTCCATTTAAAATCAGAAAAGTACAACCGCACGTCAGACCAGATATTGCGACCGAAATGCCAGAAACGTCTCTTCGCCGAAGTCGGGGGGTCGTTCTTGCGGAAGACTTGAAGAGACAGGACAAGATACAGAGATAAGAAGGTGATCGGATGAACCCAGAGGAGGAAAAAGTTTAACAGTTTTAGGAGAAGGATAAGAAGGTAGGAAAAGATCTGGTATGATGGGTTCGTCACCAAGACGGTCAGGGATACGGGTAGGGAGATGCACCAACTGCTCAAGGTTGTTTTGGATACAAAATCGGTAGGAGAGTTCACCAGCTGGATCAGGAGAACTAAATGAAAGCCATTGGCTGTGGTGAACATTGAAATCACCTAAAATGATGATTTCGGAGAAGAAGAAAGAATGTGTTCTATTTCGGAGTTAAGATAGTCAAAGAATTTTGGATAGTCTGTACAGTTAGGAGATAAGTAGACAGAACATATGAATTTAGTTGTAGAGTTGCTAGAAAGTTTAAGCCATAAAGTAGAGAATTCAGAAGACTCCAAATTAGAATACGAAAACAGACATCATTGCGCATATATGAGCAACATCCGCCTTTGGCTGA
The DNA here is from genome assembly GCA_009176605.1 of Armadillidium nasatum. Lineage (NCBI taxonomy): Eukaryota > Metazoa > Arthropoda > Malacostraca > Isopoda > Armadillidiidae > Armadillidium > Armadillidium nasatum. The sequence continues at coordinate 28,327 of SEYY01001139.1, read as the reverse complement.
AAATTGAGGATAGAGGCAGTAGGAGGAAACAAAGTAGGGTTTGCTGTAAGAGCACTCAGACATCTGAGGTTCAGTTAAGAAAAAGGGATGAGGTCTAGAAGAAGAGAGGTGGTGTTCGACAAAGTGGAGATTAGAAAATAACCGCAAATGTTGCAGAAATTAATCGAAAAAGAACGTGGTGCACCAGGAAAAGTCGGCTACAACGTTTTGGTGGCCCCAACCTTATCACCGGAGGCCACCAACTCTAAAGTGCTGGTGGTGGAAGGAGTGGATGGGGGGCTGTATTTGGAATCCGCCCCATTTGAATTCTCCGAGGCAGATTATGTTTCGCCACTTTTGATTTATTTAATAGGTAATGTAAGTGTAAGCGATTGTAAATTTGTAGGACACATGTGAAGAAGGAGGAAAGTTGTGGGAGCATAGGCACTCCAATGTAACTCAAAGGTACACTAGAAACCCTCTGAGAAGATTAAACTCGAAAAGGAACGAACCAAAGGGCAAAGGAGTGAAACGTAATGGTCCAAATCACCCTATCGCCCCGTGTGTTAAGCCCAGTGGAAGGTACTTTCATCGCTTCGGACTGCGCTACGTCCTCCCTCTATATATATATATATATATATATATATATATATATATATATATATATATATATATATATATATATATATATATATATATATATATATATATATATATATATATATATATATATATTTATATATATATATATATATATATATATATATATATATATATATATATATATATATATATATATATATATATATATATATATATATATATATATATATATATATAGAACGCCA
>SEYY01001139.1:17500-22500 GCA_009176605.1 Armadillidium nasatum | reverse complement strand
GTCAGTTTTTGGCTTATAACATTTTTCCTATAACTCTGGGAACAAAGGTCTGTTAGAAACTTTTGTAGCACATAGAATTCTAAGTATATAGTCCAAATTTCAAGTCATTACAAAAAGTGGTTTGGCCCCACCATTCATTTGAAAAAGGGTCAAATTTAAAATAAAATTTTTTTTTTTTTTTTTTACTTTTTTCACTGGGAAAAAGAGAAATTTACACTGAAAATTTCAGGAGAATCGGCTGAATTTAAATTAAAAAAAAAAATAAATAAATTGGACTGACCCCTTAAGTATAATTTGCCATTTTAACCACTGCAGGCAAACCCCGGTTTTCCCTGATTTTGAGCCGGGGCCCCGGTCGGTTCCTAATCAGAACTAAGGATGGATTGATACCAGAATTTTTAGCGATACCGATACCAAGACCTTAAACTTGACCGATACCGATAAAAATTCTGAACTTTTAAGAATATATATATATATATATATATATATATATATATATATATATATATATATATATATATATATATATATATATATATATATATATATATATATATATATATATATATATATATATATATATATATATATATATACTGGTGATCTTCTTTCCCTACTTTCTGACTCTTGGTCCTCCGCTCTTCGGGGTTTCGGTGAATCTTTCGCTGTGGCACTAGACATATCGAAAGCTTTCGATAGAGTCTGGCACAAAGCTTTGATTTCCAAACTTCCCTCTTTCGGAATCAATCCTTCTCTCTGTGACCTCCTATCTAATTTCCTTTCTGGTCGTTCTATAGCAGCTGTTGTAGACGGCCACCGTTCCTCCTATAAATCTATAAATAGTGGTGTTCCTCAGGGATCTGTCCTTTCTCCAACTCTTTTTTTCTAATTTTCATCAATGATCTTCTCTCTATTACTTCGTCTCCTATACACTCCTATGCCGATGATTCCACGCTTTATTATTCCTTTCAAATTGAAAGACGTCCCTCCCAACAGCAGTAATTAGACGCAAGAAGGATTGCCTTGGAGCAACTGACCTCTGATCTATCCCTCATTTCAAATTGGGGCGGAGAAAACATGGTCGTTTTCAATGCCTCAAAAACTCAATTCCTCCATCTTTCTACTCGACACAATCTTCCACACAACTATGACGTCTTCTTCGAAAACACTCAACTCAAACCTTCATCTGTTCTCAATATTCTCGGTGTTTCTTTTTCTCGTGATCTTTCTTGGAAAGATCACATTATCTCTCTCTCTAAACATGCTTCTAAGAGGTTGGGTGTTCTGTGGCGCCTTCGTAGTATTTTTACCCCACCCCAGTTGCTTGCTCTGTATAGGGGTGTTGTTCACCCCTGTATGGAATACGCCTCGCATATCTGGGGTGGTTCCTCACATACAGCTCATCTTGAAAAGGTGGAGTCTAGGGCTTTTCGTCTTATCAACTCTCCTGCTCTTACTAACTCTCTCCAATCTCTTTCTTCCCGTCGAATTGTTGCGTCTCTCTCTCTATACTATCGCTATTACAACGGACATTGCTCTTCTGAACTCTCACGTCGCATACCTCCTCCACTGAGAAGGGCTCGTACGACACGTCTTTCTACACAGTCTCATCCTTTCTCTGTCCAACTCTCCGACCCCAGACTTAACCGCTATGCTCAATCTTACATGTACGCTACTGGTAAAGTCTGGAACACACTCCCTTTATCTGTTTTCCCAACTTCCTTTGACTTGCACACTTTTAAACGCCGTGTATCGGGTCACGTCGGCAATTAGCGACCCCGAATCCGATTTCTTCCCAACTCCGGTGGATATTGGTAGGCCTCGGCCTTTGCCCACCGGAGGAGACATAAAAAAAAAAAATATATATATATATATATATATATATATATATATATATATATATATATATATATATATATATATATATATATATAATATTGAATTTTTAAGTCTGCTGTACTGAGAATCGAACCATCAAACTTTTGGATGGTAAGCAACAGCGTTACTAAACGAGCCAAGACAGTACAAAAGAGGAGTCGCGTCAGGAAGTCTTTAGAGATGCTTATCAAGAAGACTCCCGAACGGTCCCCTCCCAACTGCACTCTGACACGGGGTAACGAGGTCAAGGTTCTATCCCTCTTTCACAGACTAATATAATATATATATATATATATATATATATATATATATATATATATATATATATATATATATATATATATATATATATATCATAATTCCTTTTAGATGCACTAACTGCTCGTGGATAAAAATATTTTGAATTTGTAAGTCTGCTATACTGGAAATCGAAACATCGACCTCTTGGATGGTAAGCAAGAGCGGTACTAAAAGAGTCAAGACAGTACAAAAGAGGAGCTGCGTCGGGAAGTCTCAAGAAAATCATAAAGCAGACTCACGAACGAGCCTTTCCCGACTGCACTCTGACACGGGGTAACGAGGTCATGGTTCTATCCCTCTTTTGCATATATATATATATATATATATATATATATATATATATATATATATATATATATATATATATATATATTATATATATATATATACATATATATACATATTGTAAAAGAATGAGAGTAAGCCTCTGACTTTCAGGTAGAGGATAATTCCATACTTCAAGATTAACGTCGTGAACTCATCGTAAATCTTTCGGAGTGATTAAAGAACGCCTTATTAACTTGGCTTATATTTAATCACGCTACCATGTAAATATATTATTATAACTACAAAGTAAAGACTTATTTAACCTTTTTGTCAAATTGAGTGAGCTAAGAAGTATTAAAAGTTTAGACTAGAGAAGGATTGTCGTTAAGAAAACTTTTAAATTGGTGGCAGCGGTGGGACCAACGACTAATAAGTAATGATCCAACGATTATAGGAAAATTCGTTGTGACATACCTAGAGCTCAAATGACAAAAGGTTGGAGATATATATATTTTTTTTAAGCAATAAATAAATGGCAGAAGAAAATACTCAGATTTTGAACTTCTCAAGTATTATGGGAAAGTCAAGATCTGCCAGACGAATTAAATTTTATTGGATCATTTAGGAATGAAAATTTAAAACCAAAGAAACAAAGGAAGACAAATATTTTTTTTATTAAGTTTTTTTTTTAAGACTCTAAACAAAGTAAGAAATATTATATATTATACTATAATACCTTACGACCAGATAATGACCCAAGATATGGATAAAAAAAAATAAGAATATTAGAAACTAGAAATATGATTGGATTATTAATTAAATTAACTTAATGATAACATAAGAAGAAGAAAGAACAATCTATAAATCATTTATTGATATTTATTTTTGGAAAGATCATCGTGTTCAGGAATGAGGTTGCAGAGAATTTAAGAAAGAAACTTAGACTAAGAAAATGATGAAGATCGAGAAAGCGTATATACGTAGTTTATGATGTAAAGACCTGAACAGTCATTTATATCTGGTTAGTCTCGCGGAAAAGTTCCTATGTAGGTTTATAACCTGATTGGTACGTACTCTTCGGATACACCCAATATAGGACCGCTTTATGACTAGGATGAATAAAGCGCTTATTGCATCCTACTCAGAGACTATAGATATCTTTAGAATAAGATATCATCTTTTAGATATTGGTGGAAATATCTTTATGATATAGTTTCAATATTGTGGAATAAGTTTAGTCTAATGATGATATAGTCATATATATTATCGGATGAAGAACATCTCTGCATAGAAGACCTAGATGCTAGATGAACACAGGATTTTTTTTTTTTTTTTGAGAAGAAGTTATTCGAGAAAGGCTATTATCAAGATCATATTTTATATTATTATCTACTTCCGACTTTCTTCTGAAATTTATTTTAGAAACATGATATATTTTAAGAAAGGGAGAAATGTAAAAGTTCAATTTCTCAACTTCCAACTCTTTTGCGGCATTTGCTCCTTCGTTATGCTTGTTTTCTCCAATTCTGTTAGTGGTAATACTGCTGAATCTCATATTGGTGTAATTTCTATCTTCTCTTTATCTATTTTCCCTTTTCAAGCATTATGTCTCAATCTCTTACCAGTGTCTCTTCTCGGAAATACTCCATGCCTGTCATAGGTAACACACCAAAAGATCTTACTATTTTCCCCCATCCGACCACGTACTTCTTTCAGTACTTCTACGATTGTATGGTGTTCTTTTTTTCCGTGGCTCGTTCTCTGAACTGGGAGGAATTTAAAATTCCTCTGACATCTCAGTAGGGGAGGATGAAGTTCCGATGTCATGGACTCCTGGGCTATTTTTGACTACTTCAGATAGTTGAAGAGATAAGTTGATTTGTTCCGAGGAGACTCCGTCCCCCTCACCTCTCTTCCTCAATAAGCAGGGGCCGGGACGAGGCCTTCCGATTATATATACATATATATGTATATCATTTATTTGCGTTATTATTCGTAGTTATATGGAATTGTTGTTATTCATGGATAAGTTGATTTGTTCCGAGGAGACTCCGTCCCCATCACCTCTCTTCCTCAATGAGCAGGGGCCGGGACGAGGCCTTCCGATTTCCTGTCATTTACTTATAATTTCTTTAGGCTTTATGTTTATTCCCCACACAACGTGTCAGCATCCGCACAGTTCCCAATACCATTAGTCCCATATTTTGAAAATATATCATTTATTTGCGTTATTATTCGTAGTTATATGGAATTGTTGTTTTTCATATTCTTAAAACACCCCTATGACTTTTTTTTTTCCCTTCATATTCTTCCATATTATCCAAATAAATTTTAATTAAGGAAAGCAGTGCAGGTAATTTATAGTCGTAGTACAAACAAACTAAAATTCCAATGAATATTGTCAATACTAACTTTAATAAATTGATGTTTTCTTGTACGAAACTTCTAAATCCATTTTAGGTCACTTTCTTTTTCTGATTATCTGAGTTGTATTAGTAGTAGAGTTCCTGTTAAATATAAACGCAGTCAATTTTGAAGTCGTCGACATTTTTCTA
>SEYY01001139.1:5000-12500 GCA_009176605.1 Armadillidium nasatum | reverse complement strand
TGGGATGTTCAGTCTCACTCCTCTCACTTTGCAGCGGGATACCGTTTGCTACCGGTAAAGCATATATTATTTTTCTGTTGATAATAGGCATCAATAGCCCAAATCGTTGACAGACGATGTCGAAAACGAGTGGAGTAGCCTAAATCATCGACATTGTCTCTCCTCCAAAATATTGACAAGACTCACCCCATCACCAATATTTTCCACTCAATTCTATCCTTCCGTCAACTGCACACCCTCCTTCCAGCTCATCCCTCTGTCTCTCCCTACTCCTCACACCCCCCACCTCTAATACAAATACCTTTTCTACCAGTCTCTCCTCATTCTACAAACATGCCCAATCCACCTCAGCATGCTCTGTTAAGCTCTCCCAACCATCCTTCTCCAACCACACATTTCTCTTATTCTAACATTCCAGACTCTATCCCTTCTACTCACACTCCCCCCCTAAGACCCTTCGTTTCGAAAACTTCAACCTTTTTCTCTTCCTCGCATTCACCTTCCATACTTCTCTCCCATACATAGCCACCGGTATACAGCATCCCTATAACATTTTCCCTTTCACCTTTCTTTGCAATCTTCCTCTACTCTAAATTTTCCTCAAACCTCCGAACACCTTCTCCCTTTGTCTTATTCTATGTCCCACTTCATCCCCCTCATTACCATCCCCCTCCCCAAAATTTCCCCCCAGATATTTAAATGAATTAACGCACTATATATATATATATATATATATATATATATATATATATATATATATATATTATATATATATATATATATATATATATATATATATATATATTATATATATATATATATATATATATATTCATTTCATTTTTAGCAATTTTTTTTTATTTCATTTTAATTTTTAAACTATTTCATTTTATTTTTAACAGTTTTTCATTTCATTTTTAACACTATTTCATTTCATCTTAGTTTTGGCACTTTATAAGATTTTATTTATTTCTTTATTTTTATTTTGAACACGAAATTTTAAAATGAAATTTTCACGTTAGTAATTCTGCCTTGAAGAAACTTGTAGTATCGATTCTTTCACTGATGAGCGTTTTGAAATGACCAGAATTTTGGTTGCTTCAAGACTTCGGAGACTGAAATCGATTTGAAGAAAGATAAGATAATGAAAATTTACGGTTTCTTAATTGAAGACGAAGAAGGTAAATCGATGGCATTAACTGTATTCGAGGATATTCGGGGAAAAAGGTATCTGCCACGATGTTATCCACTCCTCTTAACGTAATTTGTTGAAGAGATGTAAGATTGTTGGAGGTCATTATATATATATATATATATATATATATATATATATATATATATATATATATATATATATATATATATATATATAATTATTATGGAACTAACTAATCGAATGATCACCGATATTAAATTTACAATCGAGATTAGGTTTGTTAGGATTGTGATCAATTAATTCTATTATTAGTATTTGGCTAAAATATAACGAGATGGCAGGCAACATTCTTCATTTTACTAAGATTAAAGTGGAATCTAGAACAGCGATCTTCTTTAGCACCATCTAGCGGCAACATTGTAATCTCTACTTAGATATTTTATAAATATAAAGCTGGAAGTTGTTTTTTGATTTTCTTTTCGTATTTACTCATTAGTAATTGCAATCGAATATCATCGGACATGGGGCCTGCCACAGGGGTTGGGTGAGGTGTCAGGTAGCCCGTACCCCTACCCTTATTCCTCCTTCCTCCTAATCACCTTCGTCCTAGACCTCTTGCCCACCCCTAATTCATCCCTCACCCATCCACCTCCCACTACCACTACCTCTCTCTCCCAAACTTCCCCTTTAATATTAAATTTTTTAAATATTTAAAAATAATAATATAATTTAAAAATAAATAAAAATAATTGAAAATAAATAAAATTTATTAAAAGTTGTTAATGTTGGATACGCATTCATTAATATGTTAGAATATAAATATTGTTTAAGTTTCGTATCTTAGCACTGTGAGGTTATGTTAGGTTAAGTGTGAGTTTGTTAGTTAATGATATGTTAGGTTAGCATCTATTGAAAGGAGAATCAATGCCAAGCAAGGTATAATTAAGTTACGTTATCTTGAAAATGCTAGAAAAACTCTGTAGACAACATTTGCAATATGGTGCATAAAATTAACAAGATACAGTATATAAAGTTAATACGAACGGACCTTCATGTAATAATCTTTCCTCTTAAGAATTTGAATGCGTAGTTGCGCAAAAATAAAAAAAGGTGACTAAGTATCAATATAATACTGATAGAAATTTGTAAATTATCAGAAGAGAGATGGTTCGAGTAGAACACTGAGAAAGAGATAGTCAAGGAAACAAAATTTAAGCTGTATCCAAGACATACCGAAACGTGGTCAGTAAACTATGTTTGAATACCAATGTTTGGTGAATACATCAAGAAACCAACCTTTGTTTTTTGAAATATCTTAAATGATAATAATACTATGTTCAATCAATTGAAATGAAACTGTAGAGGTTAGTTAAGAGAAACAATGTCTGAGCAACAGTTTAATTTTAAAGAAAGACGAGGATGCAAAAACAAAATAGCGCAAGGTTAGGTTACATTAGTTTGAAAATGATAGAAGAAATGAAGAGAAACCTGTGTACATGTGGTTGTTACTGCAAGAAGTTCACCATTGTTATTTTGATACACCTTAATCGATAATTCTATGTTCAATAGATTAGATTAGTAGTTTATTATTCGAAAGGTAGCACTGTAGAGTTAGAAGAAAGCTAACTTAGGGGATGCTAGCCTTATACTATATATTACAAGCTAAGTTAGTATATTAGGGTGTTAGGTACTTGTCAGGTTAGTTATGGTTAACGTTATGGAAATATAAATGTTAGGTATGGGTATGCTTATATCCTTTCAATGAAATGCACGTTTGTGTTTTAAAGTTTCATAACAGCTATAATGAATAGTTACACTTGCTGTAAAATTTTTATATTTGTAAATCGATACTTTTATACCTAACGAATTTCAGTTACCTTTGACTGTTCAAGATATAAGTGTAATTTGTTCTTTTCAGTTCAGATACCTTAAATTTAGGTTATGTTATAAACTATAAGTACATTAAAATTATTATTATTATTTAGGTTAAATTACGGCATCTTCGGTAGTTCAGGTTTATGATAAGTCGAATTAGGTTCTGCTAGAAAAGTAAGTAATAATAATTCTGTGTATGTCTAGTAATAGAACCTCTGAAGGTTCTTGTTTACGTTAGGCATTTTCGATTATCGATATTTTCGGACAATCGAAAAGAAACAATCTACACCTTTACCCATAACAGCTATAATGAATGATACACTTGCTGTAAAATTTTTATATATGCGCTGTTAATCGACTAGGTTAGCATAAAAGCTTAAAAATAGTTAATGATAATGAAAAATACAATGTGCAATGCGTGTTTGGGCATAGTTTGCAGCGTATTCAAGGCAAGTTAGGTATATTAACGTTCCAACCGTATATTCCGATACTTGGCAAATAGTATGTATATGCTATATGTGTGTATATAGATATGCTACCCGAATATAATAGTGAATGTATTTTATTATTCAAATGAGTATCAATCCAGAGGGTTCAATAACTTTAACAAGTAATCATCTTACATAAAGTTCAAAAATACAATTTTTCCTCTTGTTTATACATAGTATAAACCATTGAATATATACAGACTACTGAACGGGACTTCCTTTTAACTCATTTACATCAAATTTTACTTACGAACAGCAAATAAAAAGTCGCTAATCTTGGAGTTTTCTAACTACATTATTTACTAGAAATATTTTAATTAAGAAAAACTTTGCATAAACGTGTGCGCTTAATCCAATTCAAAGATATTTAGTACCTATTTTCATAAAACTGTTTAGACTAAATAGTACTCTGAAAATTAATGATTCATTTTTAGGATTTTATTCCTCGCTTGTCTTTGCAAGTTGTTTTATCTTTTGGCTAATTCCTGCCCTTAATCAGCAATGCTTATTGAAAAAAGTTTGCGTATTTGCTTTCCATGGAAAAAATCTTAACATATTCTTTAATTTAAATATAAAGGAAAACTGCAAAACATTATTAAATACGACCTTCTAAATAAGTGTTATTCTCAGTTGTAAGTTAAAATCCTTATTAAGAACGCGCAATCTTTTATATACCTATACTTTATATACATATATATATATATTATATATATATATATATATATATATATATATATATATATATATATATATATATATATATATATATATATATATATATATATATATATATATATATATATATATATATATATATATATGCAGCATGGTGTAAAAAGGCGGATGGCTCAGCTAAAAGACTCAATATTAGAAGCAAATAAAGCTGTGGCAGAAGAAAGAGAAAGGAACGTCTCTCTCCTTCACATGATATTCCCACCGGACATCGCAAAGAGACTTTGGTTAGGTAAGATTTATTTCCATCTCTATATATATATATATATATATATATATATATATATATATATATATATATATATATATATATATATATATATATATATATATATATATATATATATATATATATATATATATATATATATATATATATATATATATATATATATATATATATATATCAACGTTAGGTCAAAAAGGTAAAAGGTTAAATGAATTGGAAAGTAAGGAACAGTTTATAAGTCTTATGGCCTTTCACTCAACCGTATCCAAAATACGAACGAGACTTGAGCTCGGCTTAGTAAGTTTTTCTGACATATTGGTGATGCAAATTCAAAGTGAACAATATTTTATTTGTTGAAATAAAAGCGTGTCTAATTCAATTTTATCGTGCACACAAAAGTGAACGTTGCTTGTTTGCTATTGTTTAATGGTTGAGTTTACTGAGTATGTGTTAATTTAATTTGTTGATGTAATTGTGTTTGAATGACAGACTGTCGTTACATACTTCAATTAAGATTTGACAGATAGAAATGCATTGATTGGGGGGAGGCAGTTTGAGCAGGAAGAAGTATTGAATATAAAGAAATCTAGAGAAAAGAATATTTGAATGCAAAAATCAATGTCTTTGAGAATATAAAGATTTCTACCGGTCAATAAGCCATCAGAGGAAGACCAGAAACTACCACCATGAGTTAGAGGAAGATTTTATTAATATGTAAATGTGAAGTCTGGAATGAGCAAAGGACATATGTAAGTAAACTTTAAGCGTTTCTCATTAGACTACTTGATGAGAGTTGCAAGTGAAAGAGCTGTATTTTTACATGTACAACTTTCACAACCCTTTTCATGAATATTGTCAGTGATTTTAATAACAGTGTAGTTCCCATCATATCATCGCAGCTTTCGTTACAAGTGAGGCAAAATACACAAGATAACAAATATTAATAATTTGCATATGTTTCAGAGTAGAATTCATGTGCGAATGTTCCATCACGTCATCAACAACAATTCAACACCAGTGCACCAGTGTATATGTATATTCTTATTATGTTTGTAATGGTGTGATAGGTCATTACTTACTTCCAAACAGCTTTTCAGGGTAGAATCAGAAATTTCTTGAAAACAGATTTTTTTTTTGACGAGTTACATCTCAAAATCTGTTGAGGGTTGAAAATTAAACCCTGGTTACGCTCTGTCACATTTTCGTTTTTGTGTTCACCAGTGTATATATGAAATCTTTCATAGTAGCTGCATAGACAGAACTAAGAACTGGTTCAACTTATAGGTCCTTAGGCTCGCCAGACCTTAACAAACAAACAAACAATCATAAACCTATTTAAAGACCTTAGTGTATTCATCTGCAATGTATCCTATAGGAACAAACACTGTAGCATGATGTTATTTATTATTTATTATAATAATAATGACAACAAATCTGTCAACAATTATAATGTTTATTATAATAATAATAACAGCAAATCTTAATAACTCATTATATCTTGGGGTGCATTGACCTCTTATTAAAAGTCTAATGAAAAACCACAAAACCTTAAGGTTCCAGAAACAAATTATTTATTTTAAATATATGAGTTATCCACTCTTCATGTTTTAGCATCTATTTTTTTTAAAACATATTATATATATATATATATATATATATATATATATATATATATATATATATATTATATATTATATATATATATATATAAAGTGGTAGGTGGTAACCTATAAATAAAAGTGGTTCAGTGTGTTGGGATAGGCCTAGCAAGCCACCAACTGATTGCCTTGCTCAAGAAACTCATGTCTTGTTCGAGACAGCTGACAGGTGCTAGCACCTACAAGAGTATGGTAGAATATATATATATAATATAATATATATATATATATATATATATATATATATATATATATATATATATTATTATTATATATATATATATATATATATATATATATATATAAATTGGTATCAGGGGGAGGAATTAGAGAGAAGGCAAAAGCCACATCTACTTATAAGGAAAATAAATATTTTGCTATGTTTATAAAATATAATAAAATAAATATAATAACACTTACCGAATGAAGATCGTCATTGAATCTGATTCCACCAATGTCCGAAGCTAAATGAACATCTATGACGAAACAAAGAAACAAGATGAACTACAAACCAAATTCCTTAATAGATTATTCAGAAGAAGTCTTAATTGACATATTTATAAACAATGGTCAACCTCAAAAATTTCCACACATGGTAAAGCACTTTATAAGCACAAAATTGTATAAAAATAAAATAAAAGATGTGTTACTCAAACAGGAACTATGGATTTGCAAACTGATAACTGAACACCAAGAGGTCTCCTAGTAATAGAAAGGTTAGCAAAAATGATATTCATCTGGAAATTAGTATTAGTTGAACTATATACACGGTCTCTTAACTATTCCAAAGAAATTGTCAGTTTTAAAGACACGTAAATGGGGGTATGTACGTGCATGTATACCAGTCCCCAGGAAGGGTTATAAGGCCTGTTAGTGAGTTCATTCGAGGACGAACCAAGGATTTCACGGATCTACGGCAAGCATCTGCTGGCTGGCCAGGCCTATCGCAGATGCCGGTTTTGATTCCCATCAGCAGCAAGCACTCCGCTGGTGTACTCATTACACATAAATGGGCGGAGCTAAGCGCAAGAGAGAACTGCTCAACTTTTTTCACTTCAACCATGCCTCGAACCCTGGTCTCTCGCATGCTAAGCGAGTGCTAGATCGACTGAGCCATGGAGCCACAAGTAATAATAAAAAATTTTCATATGTTCAAGAATATATCTAAATATTTTACCTAGTATTGAATCATATACCTTTCAGACAAAGTCCAACGCTTAACCACTATACCACACCAGCATATATATATATATATATATATTATATATATATATATATATATATATATATATATATATATATATATATATATATATATATATATATATATATATATATATATATATATATATATAAATATAT
>SEYY01001138.1:104383-114383 GCA_009176605.1 Armadillidium nasatum | reverse complement strand
CGACAATGAACGCTCAACAAAGCCAATCCTCTTAGTCTTTCCTATCATGTAGAACTGCAAAGGCTGGCTTTAAGTTCTTTCAGAGTATAAAAAGAATTGTAGTACATGTAGTTATTAAAATAGATTCTAAAATTATCATTAATATCAAAAATGTTTAAGAAAGTCCCAGGTTGCATTTATTTAATGGGTCGAGAGAAGTTAGTGGAAAATCTTCAGGGTATTCCACTTCCTATTTCATTTTTCACAATATAAACTTAGCGTTGAGTTTCAAGATCCAGAGTATAACTGTAGAGATCAAATTCATTTACAAAAATCGTGAAATATTTAATAGAATAGATATCGATAGAATGACTTTACTAAGATTAGAAAGTATGGATCTGAGTCTCACAAACTCTAACTAGGTTTAAAAATTCACCAAAGAAAAAAATTTGCATTGCGATTTTAAAGAACTGCCTCTATGACTTTTGATTTTACATTGAATCTATTACGCTGCCTTTGTATTTCTTCATTTAAAAGAAAACAAAATTTGTTGCACGTTCAAGAAAATGATTGAAAATATTTAATCAAAATTTGGAGGAAAATCTTTCGAAACAAGTATCGTATTTTCAATATGATCAAATGTAGTAGCTATGACCAGGAACCGACAAGGGTTAGAATTTTGCTGTTGCCGGGACTCTGGCAGAGGCTCTGGCAGGGGTCGGAGCCCCAGTCGGTCCACATAGCTATCCATAGTGACTATAACATAGAACATAATGAGAGTGTAGGAGAACATAGAGTTGATGTCACATCTAAACTTACAGATCACAAAATATGAGACTATTGAAGATATATAATACCTAATCTCTCTACAGCTTCAATAATTGTTTTTAAAAAAAATCTCTAAATCGTAGAAGTCCATCGTAATATTCCACCCACCTTGTTTCTCATATTTGTGTAAGTTTTTGCCCATTTTATCTCTGGAAAAATCTTTTTTTTTTTGTTTGTTTTTTTTTTGTTTAAATGAAATTAGTAACCTAAAATAGTGGCCAATTGTTCATTTTGTCAATATACTGGAACTATTAACTTCGCTGGATCTTCACCATTTGTCCTTTTAAATACCACAGAATCTAAGAAAAATCTTCACGAAGCACATGTAAATTTTTCCCAATTTCCATCAATAAATACCCTTAATTTCATTCCATTATTATTTATATTATTTTAAATTAAAATTATGAAACTAGAAACATCAAAAGATATGATCGTTCAAATTTAGGGAAGAGGGGGGGGGAGGGGGTTGGAGGTTTCAATCTCCATTACCCTCCTGGCTCCCATGGCTACAGCTTTGCCCCCGAATATTATTATTATTATTATTATTATTATTATTATTATTATTATTATTATTTATTATTATTATTATTATTATTTTTATTATTATTATTATTATTTTATTATTATTATTATTATTTTATTATATATTTATTATTATTATTATTATTATTATTATTATTATTATTATTATTATTATTATTATTATTATTATTATTATTATTATTATTATTATTATTATTATTATTATTATTATTATTATAATTATTATTATTATTATTATTAAAATAATGTTCTTCGTTAGAAAGAAATTAGCATTATTGTGTAATTAGTTTAATATTAATAAGATTATAATGTAAAGAAATTTTAATTTCAAACATATAAAATATTATTACTTTTCCTTCTCGTTTGAATATCAAACGTATATTTGTAAATAACAGATACATACAACAGATACAACAATAGATACAATAGATATAATAGACATACAACAATAGATATAATGAGATGTGAACTTTTTACTTAGAAAAAAAAACAAAAATTTTAAAAATGAAACGAAAAATGGATTCATAGGTCCATATTTTCCCAATTTTCTTTTACCTTTCACCCCTTCATTTCAAACGCCGTGTACCGGGACATGTCGGTCTTTAATTCGAACCTTCCGGAAGATTTCCCAACCTTAGTGGAAACTGATAGGCCTCCGGCCTTTACACATCGGAAGAGAAATGATGATGATGATGATATAAAAAAAAAAAAAAAAAATAATAATAATAATAATAAAAGAAATCGCGTCATCCCAGGAACTTATTTCACTTTTTTCTATTTTTTATCCCAGGAAATTATTTCATTTTTCTTTTTTTCCTTTTTTCTTTTTTCTCTTTTTTTTTCAATTAATCTACTCTTGTAATTGGAAATATGTTAAAGGTATTAACTCTTTAACTGAATAAACATTGATTAATTCATTACTGAGAATTCAAAAGTTTAAAATCTAAAAATTATATATATATATATATATATATATATATATATATATATATATATATATATATATATATATATATATATATATATATATATATATATATATATATATATATATATATATATATATATGAAGAGAGAGAGAGAGAGAGAGAGAGAGAGAGAGAGAGAGAGAGAGAGAGAGAGAGAGAATAGCAAAAGATTTCATAAATACCTAAAAACCGTAATAAAATTTCAAACTTTAAATAGTATTAGTCAAGGAAACTCTTTCTCTCTCTCTCTCTCTCTCTCTCTCTCTCTCTCTCTCTCTCTCTCTCTCTCTCTCTCTCTTTCTTCTCTCTCTCTCTCTCTCTCTCTAATAAAATTTCAAACTTTAAATACTATTAGTCAAGGAAAATCTCTCTCTCTCTCTCTCTCTTTCTTTCTTTCTTCTCTCTCTCTCTCTCTCTCTCACTCTCTTACTATCTCTTCTCTCTCTCAACTGCAGAAGTAAAGCAAGCAAATATCCCTTATTCTATTTTCAAGTATGACTGTTTTGAAAGCAATTAACCAAAGACCTGAAGACGATTTTAATTAAGACGGGCAGAAAGAATTTCTCTCTAAACTCTAAAGTTTATTTAATGACGTCACAAAAGAGATCTAAACTCTAAAGTTTATTCAAAGACGTCACAAAAGAGATCACGTCTTCCTAAATTAAAGTCGAAGTTTCTTGGATTATAATCAATATCCCTTTTTCAGCAGGTACAAACCGCTCTCAAACACATTATTATTATTATTATTATTATTATTATTATTATTATTATTATTATTATTATTATTATTATTATTATTATTATTATTATTATTAATTATTATTATTATTATTATTTTAATATTAATTATTATTATTATTATTATTAATATTTTATATATTATTATTATTATTATTATTATTATTATTATTATTATTATTATTATTATTATTATTATTATTATTATTATTATTAAGAGGGTGGGCTGAAAAGTAACTCCTTTCCTGTTCTTCCGTAAAATCTCACACACTGCAGATAAGGTAATAAAACAAAGACTGAAAGAAGGTCAAAAGGTTTATTTAATGAACATGTAACATTATTTACCTACATAATCTCCTCGAACACCAATACATTTCTGGAAATGTTGAACCCACTTATCGAAACCGGTTGAAAAGAAGTCTTGATCTGTTTTCCGGAACCAGTCTGCCATCACTCTCTTCACCTCATCATCTGAACCAAATCTCACTCCCCGAAGACTCTCCTTTAACTTTGAAAATAAGTGAAAATCACTGAGGGCCTGATCAGGACTGTAGGGTGAGTGATCAATGACCTCTAGTTTCAAGAATTGAACTTCTGAAGCATTTGGGAACTACAATGTGGTCGAGCATTGTCACGATACAGGAGGAAAAAGGTACAATTTCGTCTTATTAGATGGATGCGGCTCTACAATTTCTGGGGAGTTTCATAATAACGATCGCGGTTTACATTTGCGCCCTTCGGTAGATATTCCTAATAAACGAAGCCCTCCACATCCCAGAATGCTGTCAGCATGAGCTTATGAGCTTACCAGAAGAGGGTTGAGTCTTAAAATTTGATACGCCAGGTGAACATAGGTGTCTTGAATTTCATAGTGGCTCATTTTCCTTCTGGATAGTAGTGGTGGACCCAAGTTTCGTCTCCTGTTACAATATTTTGAAGAAATTGATCGCTCTCTGGACGATAACGGTTTAGAATTTCATTGGCATTATTGTTTTCTCGTGTCTTCTGTCAGCTGCCTTGGCACCCAACGTTCACAAATTTTTTGAAACTTTAAATCTACAATTATTGCTTGAGCACGCTCTTTCGAAACTGTAAGCATGGAAGCAATTTCAGACTTTTAATTCGTCGAATTCCCCGAATAATATCATCAACGACTATGATGTTGATCAGTGGTCACTGTAATGAAGCGGACACCTCTCGGACTATCATTAATCGACATTTCAACATTATTGGAAAAAGTTGCTTTACGGACCCATCGACGAACGTTGCCAACATTCACAGCGACCGTTCTATACACCTCGAGCCAAGGACGATGAATTTCAGTCACATTCTGTACACCTTCGGTACGCAAAATATCAATTACTACACGTTGCCTTCAACAAAGTATCATTATTATCTTTCATTTTTCTAACACTGCACAACAATGAAGCTAAATAACTATACCGTTCACGTGTCAAATCAATTTTACAAGCTTCAATCTTTCGAACGCAGGTCTGAACACGTTTAAACCTGTTTCCGTTGCTTAGTAACGCATCAACAGGTGTTATTTTTTCAGCTCTCCCTCGTATAATTATTGCTTATTAATATTATTAACAGTGAATATTAATGAATCAAAGGAAAGTAAAAATGTATCAATGACTGGGCATTGAGCGAACTAGAAATGGAATAAGTTTTGATGGATAGAAGTAGTTCCTATATATGGACAATGATATACGCTGGGTTTCGTCGAACAATGAATTGAGCAAGCTATATTTAACTATGAAACTATAATCCTGATTTATATAATAATCTTTAGCTAGGAAGAAAGATGAAGATTATACAGAACATAAATTCCAAGGACGATCAATAATCAAACAAAATTATTTCGAAAAGAAATTAAAAAAAGTCTTAGCGAACCACAAAGTCGTATACATGTAAATTATATGCTCATTCATACTAACAGTCCATTTAAACTTTTGATCTTCAAACACAAAAACAGTTGATAAAAAAGTTTTCCATAACATTACAAACTTACTATACCATTTAAAGCATAAAATTATGTGAATATGAGAACAAAGAACAAGTCAAAATTAGTTTAAAACATAGTTCAAAAAATAAACTTTAATACATTCATGAATAAGAATTTGAATTTTATCATACCGAAGAAATAAAGGATTTTCCAAATATGTATCAAAAATACCGCTTGAATAGCATAATAGGGGCGAACAATACTGACTAAAGTAAATAAATAACAAGAGTAAAAGTGATTCAAGAAGAACTTCAATGAAGGAAGAAAAAGAAAGCATAAAATAGGAGGAAATCGAGGGAGATGAGAAAGTTGTAAGTATAAGAATAAGAGATGGAAAAAGTGAAAGTGGAAAAGTAAAGATATTAGGAATGATGTTAGAGGTGGAAAGATCTAAAACCTGAGGGTGACTTCAGAAATGAAGTGGAGGAAGAAGACGACTTTCACAAGAAGAATAAAATGACAAAATAAATCGAAACAGAGCACGATGAAAAGCAAACGAGGAAAACTATATCTACGAGGGTCGCAAAGCCAAAATTGTACGCGGAATTAAAGGGAAAAACTCAAAGGGGATGAGAAAGGTCCAACAGAGGGGGAACACCTTGGTCCAACAGAGGGGGAAACCTTTAAGCGAAAAAACAAAAAACAAAATTTTTTCTCTTGGCACTTAAAGGTTAGTCGGTCAAAGGGATGACAAAAGTGCCACCGATACAGAGAATTAGAGGCACACTAGCTTTGAATGACTAAGGGTGCCACAAAAGACACGTGGAATGCTGAATCTGGAACGGTGGCACTACTTCTAAGTTAATGAAATAATGACGAAAAGCACATTATTGTTATAATTATTATTATTATTATTATTATTATTATTATTATTATTATTATTATTATTATTATTATTATTATTATTATTATTATTATTATTATTATTATTATTATTATTATTATTATTATTATTATTATTATTATTATTTTATTTTATTATTATTTTATTAGTTTTTAGTAGTAGTAGTAGTAGTAGTAGTGGTGGTATTCTTACATATATATATATATATATATATATATATATATATATATATATATATATATATATATATATATATATATATATATATATAATATATATATAATATATATATAACAAAAATGCAAACTTCGGAAACTTAAGACGAAATTGGTAAAATAGTTTTAGTTCACAATATACTTTAAAATTACTTCCTGATTGCGCAATCCCGAATCTTTCAAGGAATAATACTGCATAATGACTTGAAAGCATCACGAAAGAACGATCATCTTTCTCTCGGTCAAATTATTTTGATAATTAAAATTAAGACATAAAGGGGAGAGACAGAGAGGAAAGAGTAAGGGGAGAGGGAGAGGAGAATGAGGAAAGAGAAGGGAGAGTGAGGGGAAAGTGAAAAGAGAAATTGTGAAAGGAAGAGAGAGTGAAGGGAATGTGAAAAGAGAATGAGTGAACTGAGAGTGAGAGAAGAGAGACTGAAGGGAAAGCGAAAAGAGAATGAGGGGAGAGTGAGGAAACAAAATGATAGGACAATGAAAGGAGAGAGGGAAGGGTGAAGAGATATGGGAGAGTAAGGAGAGAGAGGAGAGAGAGGAGAGAGAGAGAGAGAGAGGAAGAGTGAGGGGAGAGAGGGGATGAGAAATTCTTCTAAATAATCTTACCTGGAACGCCTTGTGGTTGGGTCCTTCATCACCATGACTTCGTTTATGTCTCCAAATTTACTAAAATATTCTCGAAGTCCTTCTGAAAAAGAAACAAACCAATAATATATAAATTATATATATTATATATATATATATATATATATATATATATATATATATATATATATATATATATATATATATATATATATATATATATATATATATATATATATATAAATATATATATATATATATATATATATATATATTATATATATATATATATTATTATATATATATATATATAATATATATATATATATATATATATAATATATATATATATATATATATATATATATATATATATATATATATATATATGTATATAGGGGTGAATGTATTGGGTGCAATTTTTTTGCTAATAAAATAACTTATTAGCATTCGAAACGATAATATTAAACTAATATATAGGCAATATGAACTTCATATTTATCAATACTAATTCAAGAATACAAATAAAAAGAAAATTTGGAATTTATTTTGAGAAGAAAAAAAAATTCGTATTTTAGTACAACTATTTTAAATAGAACAATTTTTAGAACAAATTTCTACTACCTAATAACAACTAGCCACAAAGTAGTTACTTACGATACAAATTGATACCAAAAATGCTACATTCTAATGCAATTGAAGTCTACAAAACCATTACGTTTTATGTAAATTGGTACCAAATCTATCAAAATAAACATTACACCCATAAAAGTCCGTATAATCTTTTTTCTACAGGAAGGTTTTTCCGAATACCTCGGAAATGTGGTGGAATCGAAAGTCAAAAAAAAGAAACCTTAAACACACACACTCTTGAACCGGTACATGTTATCACACGCTCACACGCTCACACGCTCACACACAAACAAACACTACTGTACTGACATAAGTTATCATACACACACAGACACATTCTAGTACCGCACAAACGTCATCATGAACTCGCGCACACACACACTTGTACTGACACATGTTATGACTCACACTCACTCACTCACACAGACACACACACACACACACACAGTTCCTCCTCATCAATGCACTATTTAAAGATTCGAAGGAAACCATTCAAGCGATCTCCAAAATCAGGATTTCAAATTCTTGATGGAATCCGAAAATTACAAAGAAGAAAAAAAATGTAATAAAAAAATAAGAAAGTAAAATTTAAAAAAAAAAAAAAAAAAAAAAAAAAAAAAAAAAAAAAAAAAAAAAAAAAAAAAAAATATATATATATATATATATTTATATATATATATATATTTATATATAATATATATTATATATATATATATATATATATATATATATATATATATATATATATATATATATATATATAATAATATTATATATATATATATATATATATATATATATATATATAATATATATATATATATATATATATTATATATATATATATAATATATATATATATATTATAATAAGATTGTGTAGAAAGGCGTATCGCACGATAGTAAAGAGAGTGAGGCAACAATTCGACGGGCAGAAAGAGATTGAAGAGAGTTAGTTAGAGCAGGAGAGTTGATGAGACGAAAAGCCCTAGACTCTACCTTCTCTAGGAGAGCCGTGTGTGTGAAACCACCCCAGATGTGCGAAGCGTACTCCATACAGGGGCGAACAACACCCCTATACAGAGCAAGCAACTGGGGTGGCGTGAAGTAATTCTGAAGCGCCTCAGAACACCCAACCTCTTAGAAGCTTGTTTAGAAAGAGAAGTAATGTGATCTTTCCAAGAAAGATCACGAGAAAAAGAAACACCAAGAATATTAAGAACAGAGGAAGGTTTGAGTTGTGTGTTTTCGAAGAAGATATCATAGTTGTCTGGAAGATTGTGTCGAGTGGAGATACGGAGGAACTGAGTTTTTGAGGAATTGAAAACGACCATGTTTTCTCTGCCCCAATTGGAAATACGTGAAAGATCAGAGGTTAGTTGCTCCAAGGCTACCCTTCTCGAGTCTAATAACTGTTGTTGGGATGGGCGTCTTTCAAACTGAAAGGAGTAATGAAGTGTGGAGTCATCAGCATAGGAGCGGATAGGAGATGAAGTAATAGAAAGAAGATCATTAATGAAAAGTAGAAAAAGTGTTGGGGATAGAACATATATATATATATATATATATATATATAATATATATATATATATATATATATATATATATATATATATATATATATATATATATATATATATATATATATATATTATATATATATATATTATCAGACAAAATTTCTTCCATTTATAACAAAATGGCAATACCCTGGGAAGATCAGAACTGGCGACAGGCCGTCTAGCAGTCACTCCATCCCGGCATAGTGCAGTTTTCTTCAAGCTGTACAATCGGAAATAGGAATATCTCTGACTCTACATAACAGATTTCGAAGCTGAATGCTCTTTTGGAACCGCTAGATGGAGAAATCTATCATCTTTCACCAAAATAACTCTCTTACGACTCTGAATATGGTTGTTCCAAGTCTCTCTGAATCCAACAAACTGCCAATTTTTTACCCCCAATAGCTGAGTCATTTCTCTCTGAGAGAGGCCTGTTTCCAATTATTATCTTACTGATTTCAAGATTCCTATTTCCTCTTCTCTAGTTATATATGTGTCTGTCCATTATTAACTCATTCTAAAGCAGATGAGGACGCTGACACTGCAATTTTCTAACATTCACGTGATTACGGAATCCTTTGGAGCTCGATGTCAGAGTCGAGTCATCAGCAAAGAGTGAACAGAGTGAGAAGTGAAGTTGAGAAGAACGTTAATGAAAATTAAGAATAAATTTGGAGATAAAACAGAACCCTGAGGAACACCACAACTGACATGAAATGAGGAAGAGGTCGCTCCATATACAAGTGCCGAAATGGAACGATCCGAGAGAACACTAGATAAGAGTAAGCAAAGAGGAGGAGGAAACCCAAAGGAAGGGAGCATGGAGAGCAGTGATGAATGCTATACCAGGTCAAAAGTCTTGAATATATGAAGCGACACAACACAAGACTCCCCGAAATCCCTAAGAGCAGAAGACCATAAATCAGTAAGATAGGAAAGTATGTCACCAGTTGACCTCGAGGGTCGAAAGCCATACCGATTACTTGAGAGAAGAGAATGAGACTCTAAGTGATCCAGGAAATGAGAGTTGAGGAGAGTTTCAAAATTTTTAGACAGAACACTAGTGAGCGGTATAGGTCGATA
>SEYY01001138.1:92500-95000 GCA_009176605.1 Armadillidium nasatum | reverse complement strand
CAAAGGTCTGAGAATGAAAATATTGCCAAGTAAAAAGGAGAGAAAAAAAATGTTGAGTTCAAATGTAAAAAAAATGTTTTAGTCAAAACACAACCAAAAAGAGTTTATACATAATACATAAAACTCTAAAATCGAACCTAAGCAAAATATTCTGTAAAAAATATATTTTGAACTAATAAAAGTTATAAAACAAATAGATAGGTTCAAAATATGAGAAATATAAGACCAAACAGCCTGAAGACTTTACAATATAGAAAAGGTAAAAATTCAGGTAAATTATCTCGATTTTCTCGAATCTTTGTATTTTCAATTACCATGCAAATCATTATTATTATTATTATTATTATTATTATTATTATTATTATTATTATTATTATTATTATTATTATTATTATTATTATTATTTTATTATTATTATTTATTATTATTATTTTTGTTGGCAACAACTGAGCAAAAGAGGGTTGGTTAACTTTGTGAAAACGAACATGTGATTGGAAACGCTGAAGCAGAAGATGCAACGAGATGAAATTGCTCTTGTCCTAAAAATACAAAGATGGGACATTTTGAGGACCTTCAAGAAGAGGATAATCAACAAAGATTAACTCAGGTGAAAAAATGGCAAAGCGAGGTAAAAGGGAGCAAAAGATGATATATAATAGAGAGAGAGAGAGAGAGAGAGAGAGAGAGAGAGTGGAAAAAGGGAGAAAGAAAGAGAGAGAGAGAGAAGAGGAGAGGGAAAGGGGAGAGAGAAAAAAGAAAAAGAGAGAGAAGAGGAAGGGGAAAGGGAAGAGAGAAAGAAGAGAGAAAGAAGAGAGAGGAGAGAGAATAGAAGATATATATATATATATATATATATATATATATATATATATATATATATATATATATATATATATATATATATATATATATATATATATATATATATATATAGAGAGAGAGAGAGAGAGAGAGAGAGAGAGAGAGAGAGAGACTCAGATCGACAAACAAATAGACAAACGTAAATGAGAAATGTTAAATCATTGTGAGAATAGAAATAAAAATTGGAATAGGAGATAAGAGGAAAAATAGAGTTATGAGTAGGAAGCGAATAGGGTCAAGTATCCAGTAAGAAAATAAGATCAAAGATAGAAGCAAATATTCATACCAAATAACAAATTATATTTATGAATAAAAGAAACTGAATGTGTATAAAAACCCAAAATGTTTACCATCAAGAGAAATACACACAAAGAAAGCAAAGAAGTATGGCTAAGAAAGTGCAACATTAGATATAAGAAGAAGAAAAAGAGTAACACAACAAACCCTTCAACAAAGAAATGACAGCAAAGAAAGGTAAAGAAATACCTAAAACAAAGAAGACAATAAGAACAACAAAACGCAAGTATAAAACGTTACTCAGCAATAAAATAAACATACTATATAATTAAAAGGCAAAATATACGGGGAAAAAAATGATAGGGGGGAAGGAAAATAAGAGGGGGTTAGAGAGGAATATGATGGGGGGGGATGGACGAATGGAAAGAATCGCGTAAATCTGAAATTCATTTACCGAAGCGAGTGAAGACTTTGAAAGATGTGAAAAAAAAAAAAAAAAAGAGTTTCCCTTTCCGATGATTAAAGAAGAATTTCATTAGAATCATAATTAGAACTATTATTATTATTATTATTATTATTATTATTATTATTATTATTATTATTATTATTATTATTATTATTATTATTATTATTATTACTCATTCTAATGTTACTTTTTCTTTTTTATTTCAGAATTTTCGATCTTCTCAAAGATATGTAAAATGAACTGTACAAAATCTCTCCCTTCCGAAAATCCTCAAAATAAGAAACAATTTCACTTCTGAAAAAAGCTGTCCTGTAAGCTTTAATTTATCCTCACACTAGGCGTTAACATCCTTCACACAGAACAGCAGACATAAGAGGAAATAAAATTTCTCCTTTGACGACAATAAAGAAGAATTTCTCCAAAGTCCCTCTCAGTCAATCGTTTGAAGAAATCTCGAATACCGTGAATAAAAATGGACATAATATTGCGTAGCATTTGAAACTTCTTCATGAATTGATTGTGAAAAGCTTTGAAGAAACTGGTCATTGCTGTCACCAAAATAGAAATCAAAGAAACTAACTAGGGAAGCTCTGGTACCTCGTATAACTTCTGTGCTGCTGTGAATGATATGAAGATGCGTCAGAGCTTTAAGAGATTACAAAAATGGAAATGCTTTCTTATTTTAAGAGATTCGGAAAGGGGGAGAATTTCAGCAGTTAATTTCCGACTTATTTAAGGTGAACAAAAAGTATGAAACAAAAACGAATTCGTAATAAAGGGTTGAATTTTTTGGATGGCTTAATTTTCTCAAAATAAATACCTGTAATAATAATAATAATAATAATAATAATAATAATAATAATAATAATAATAATAATAATAATTAATAATAATAATAATAATAATAATAATAATAATCTTTTTTTCTTATTTTTA
>SEYY01001138.1:82500-85000 GCA_009176605.1 Armadillidium nasatum | reverse complement strand
TATATATATATATATATATATATATATATATATATATATATATATATATATATCCTATTTAAGAGAACAAATATAGAGAATGTGGGAATAAGACTCGCTATAAGACTAATAATATTCAAAATTTGTGGTAATATTATTCCTTGAAGCCTATTCTTATTCTTATTCAATTTCTATATATTCATCGTTATCCACTAAAATGGGCAATTTTCTCCCACGGAATCTATTCTTTCTTCACTACATTATACTTTCTTCTTCCTCATTTTCTTCAAAAATAATAGAGATTATAAACATTACTACTACCACTACTATTACTACTAATAATACTAATAATATCACCATCAACAACCAACAACTATAACAACAACAACAATGACATAAATTATTTAAAATTAAAAAAAAAAAAATTACTTTTCAGTCCTTTTTAAAAGAACAATCATCCTGACAGTGCAATTTAGAAATAACTTTGAAAACAACTCCCAAAAACATGATAAATTATGCAAAAAAAAAAAAAAAAAAAAAAAAAAAAAAAAAAAAAAAACGCAAAGAGAAGTTACCAATTCATGGAAGAGTTCACTTTATTCACATTTATAAGTTATTTAAAGAAGATCGCATTAATATTTAAGGTTTCTGTAACATTGAACGGAAAGTAGAGAGTAAAAATATACAGAAAGGATTAGAAAGACAGACTCGAGACATATAATTTTTTGATTTCAAAATAAACATTCAGTGGACGCGTACAAATGTACAGAAACTTCTATTTGTATATTCGGTAAAGGTAAATAAAGCTTTATAAAGGTAAATAAAGCTTTATAGGGTAAAGGTAAATAAATCTTTAATTAAGGTTAATTTTTTTTTCAAGAATACTCATAAATCAAGGTTGACCTCAAAGAAATTTTTTTTAGCAAATTTAAAGGCAAACTTAAATTACGGATAAATTTATGTCTTCAGTAATATATGAGTTGCGAACGACGACAAAATGTTATAAAGTAACTACCAAAAAAAAAAAAAAAAAAAAATGACGCGAAATTCAACCACAGTATATTCCCTCCCCACCTTTTTCCCATCCATATGGATTAAGAAAACTTATTCAACTAATTTTATTGCGAATAGAAATAAAAAAAAAAAAAATTATTAAAAATATGACAATAATATATATATATATATATATATATATATATATATATATATATATATATATATATATATATATATATATATATATATATATATATATATATATATATATATATATATATATATATATATATATATATATATATATATATATATATATATATATAAACTAGCATAACGAAAGGTATAAATGAAGGAAGATAGTTTTTCAATATTAAAACACAAACCTCTTGTCTTATGCTTTAATATAATTTACACAAGAAAATGACTATAAAATTATGTTAAACACGTCAGTAACATAGTAAATGAAATATTGTGAGTAACAAAAATTCTAATTAATAAATATAAAAAACTAATATATAGGTTAAAACTATTACTTTTTATAACTATTTACTATTACATAAGTTTTTAACAGTACTGTTCTTGTCATAATATATTCTAAAGTAGAGGAAATTACTACTTATATTGAATCTAATACTCAAATAAAACATAAAATCTTTAAGTAATTCTCAAAGATTTTTCTAAAATTTCATGTAATAAGTGACAGAAGGTTTTTAACAAAAAATAGATTAATTTTTAATTATTAATTATTAATTATTAATCTGGTATTAGCCAGATTCCAGTTTTCATGACTATCGGTTTAACCAATTTTTTTTCCTTTTTTTTTAATCTCCTCCGGTAGGCAAAGGCAGGAGGCCTACCAATTTAAACCGGAGGTGGAAAATTCCTATCCAGATCATTAGAGGCCGACGTGTCCAGGCACACGACGCTTGAAAGTGTGCAAGTCAAAGGAAGTTGAGGAAAATAGATAAATGGAGTGTGTTCCAGACTTTACTCGTAAAGCATATGTAAGATTGATCATAACGGTATAGTCTGGGGTAATAATTTACTAATAAACATCAAATAAGAAAAACTAAAATTTCAATTTAGAATGTCAACCAAATTAGATCTTTATAAAAGGGCATATAACAATCATTTTTGGCTGGGTATCTTTGCTCTTCTAGGTAATTTCCTTGGCAGTAAGGCTTTCAGGTTTTCTTTAATAAATTTTTAAATTTGTATCCATCGAAGGTCTTATTGATTTAATCTAGAATTTCTTTCAAAGCAAAAAAATGATTCATCAGAAGGTCTAATACGATTAAATCCAGGGTTTCTTTTCAAAGATAAGACTGATTCTTCTGAATGGATTGCCAGATTCAATCCAAAGTTTCTCACACAGTAAAGAAAGATTCTTCAAACTGTTTTGTAGTATTTAATTCAGAATTCCTTACACAGCAGAAAAATGATTCTTCGGATCTCTCTTGACTGGTTTAATACAGAGTTTTTTTGTGTGTGTGAAAGCAGAAAATGATTCTTCTAACTGCTT
>SEYY01001138.1:72500-80000 GCA_009176605.1 Armadillidium nasatum | reverse complement strand
TTGTGGTTAGCCGCAGCATCTCGGATAAGTAATAATCTACTTTCTCTTGTGGTTAGTCGCTGAATCTCGAATTAAAGTAATAATCTACTTTCTCTTGTGGTTAGCCGCAGCATCTCGGATTAAAGTAATAAGCTACTTTCTCTTTGTGGTTAGCCGCAGCATCTCGGATTAAAGTAATAAGCTACTCTTCCAAAGAATAGCATGAATAAAGTTTGCAGGACAATAATCGTTTGATATTTTTCAGTTTATTTATTTTTCTGATTTTTTGTTTTCATCCAAGTTTTTTTCTGCTTTTTGTTTTTTTTTTAATTTAAATGTAATTAAATTTATTTATTTTTATTTTTATTTATTTATTTATTTATTTATTTAGAACAATTTTAAATAGCTTAACGTAATTATTATATAATTGAAAAGGTAAAAATTCCTATTTTATAATTTTGATATAGAGTTTATGTTCTTGCTTAACAGAATTGTTAAACCAGGTTTTAGCCAAGAATTTTTAAACCTTTGAAGTTTCTTATTCCTGGTCTTTATCGGGAAAGAATTTTTTAACACGTGCTTAATGAATTTAAGAGAAGGTTGAATTTTGTATCACTGTCCATTTGCTCATTCTGTTCGAATGAAAAATCAAGCTTGTTTACATTACTTACAAAAAACACAATTGCAATTTTCATCAACACAGAGCATCAAAATTTCTTCAAATGAAGAAATTTCAGCAGTTGAAGTCACTTTTGTGACGAACATTTTGTTTCTTCAAAATTTTCTTCAATGGAAGAAATTTTCTATTTCAAATTTTGAAATATATTTTTAAAAAGTTTACAATAATTTCTACAATTGATGATTTTGTTCGACGAGTTTTTGTTTTTTTCGGCAAACGAGAATAAAATTTTTTTTTTTTTTTTCAGTTCTCTCAACTAAAGAAAAAAAAAATTCTCGTTTGCCGAAGAATCAAAACTCGTCGAATTATGAAAATAAAATCACTAATAATATCACTAATAATTGTTATTATTTTTATTATTTTTAAATAATAATAACTTTTAATTATAATAATAATAATAATAATAATAATAATAATAATAATAATAATAATAATAATAATAATAATAATAATAATAATAATAAATAATAATAATAATAATAATAATAATAATAATAATAATAATAATAATAATAATAATGATAATAATAATAATAATAATAATAATAATAATAATAATAATAATAATAATAATAATAATAATAATAATAATAATAATAATAATAATAATAATAATAAATAACAATTGACAAATAGGAACCAATCAATTTGGCAAATAATGACAGGGAAGAAATTTAATTGTCAATTTTCAATTGCAAATAAAAGAAAAGAAAAAATTTCAGAAGATAAAAATTACAAAACATAAAAATAATAATGTCACATAAAATTATTTCAAGGTATTATACGATAATTAAAAGATAAGGAATAAATTGGTTTAAAAAGGTTATATATAATATATATATATATATATATATATATATATATATATATATATATATATATATATATAATATATATATATATATATATATATATATATATATATATATATTCCAAAGTCTGCTATTGGGGATTCGAACCGTGATCTCTAAGCTGATAAGACAGAGTGTTGAATCTGTACCACGACGGTACAAAAGAAAATCGCATTGAGAAAGCTGATGAACACCCGCCATCATGATTAACTGAAAGGACGCACTCGACTGCCCTCTAAGTTAGGGTTAGTTTTCATGGCGGGTGTTCACGAGCTTTCCAAACGCGATTTCCTTTTGTACTGTCGTGGTACAGAGGTAATACTCTGTCTTACCATCTTAGAGATCACGGTTCGAACCCCCAATAGCAGACTTTGAAATTGTAAAATTCACTCCACGGTTTATTATTTTATATATATATATATATATATATATATATATATATATATATATATATATATATATATATATATATATATATATATATATATATATATATATATATATATATATATATATATATATATATATATATATATATATATATATATATTAATTCTACGTAAAGGCAGTAGTGATCAGTAAGGAATGAAAATTCTACATCACTCACAATATTAAGTAGAATAAGGGAAGTAGTAGTAGTATTAGTATTTTTGTAGTATTTTTAGTAGTAGTATTTTTGTATTAGTAGTATTAACAATTGAAATTTTAGGTTAGGATAAAATAATAGGCAATATTAGTACAATAATAGTAATAAAAGAGTAAGAGTAAGGGAAAGAATAGCAATAAACAAGAACAACGAGAAGTGCATAAAAAAAAATAAAAGATCAAAAAGAAACCAAAATAAAGCAACAATAATAATAAATATTATTATATATTAAGTAACATGTATAACACTATTAAGTAATTTTCTTACTAATGTAATTTTATTACCACTATAATATTAATAAAACTATTAAAATTTCAAGAAAAAAAAAAACTTAAGTTTTTGTAACGTAACGATTATTATTGAAGAGGGGGGGGAGGGAGGGGGGAACACAAAACCCACAAGAAGATATATGGACGATAAAATTTCTTCTTTTATACTTTCCACAAAAGTTTTCAGTTAGAAAGCCTTAGTGTTAAATTTAGGCAAATTTCTCTCTCAAGAAAGTAGTTTTTAAACTTTTTTGAAAGTAAAAATGCCTCTTTTTTTTTTTTTTTTTTTTTTTTTTACAGAAGAACTTTTCTTGCAAAGAACTTTCATGTAATTATGTTCTTAAAACCTCACAACTTTTATCTAAATTACTTTGTATAATAGTGGAGCATTCAAGTTTTAATGCATTATATATATATATATATATATATATATATATATATATATATATATATATATATATATATATATATATATATATATATATATATATATATATATATATATATATATATATATATATATATATATATATATATATATATATATATATATATATATATATATATATATATAATATATATATATATATATATATATATATATCTAATAATCGTTTTTGATGAACAAATATGTCGTCTGTATTTAAATTTTGTAAGTGACAAAATTGTTACAATTAAGAAAAACGCTGTAAAAGACATCAACCATCAAGTTCTTTTGGTAGCAACGAAAAGTGAAGAAATGCGCTGTAAAGGACACATCAACCATCAAGCTCTTTACTGGCAAAGAGAAATTATGAAAAATGCTGTAAAAAAAAACATGAACCATCAAACACTTTGGAGGTACAGAGAAATTAAGAAAAAACGATGTAAAAAAAGACGTCAACCATCAAACTCTTGATGTAAAAGAGACATTCACCATCAAACTCTTGATGTAAAAGAGACATTAACCATCAAACTCTTGATGTAAAAGAGACATTAACAATCAAACTCCTGATGTAAGAGACATTAACCATCAAACTCTTGATGTAAAAGAGATATTAACAATCAAACTCTTGATGTAAGAGACATTAACCATCAAACTCTTGATGTAAAAGAGACATTAACCATCAAACACTGGTTGCGAAGAAAAATAAATAAAAGATTAAATTGATCTGTGTTGTGCATTAATAATTTTAATTTATAAAAACCAGAAAACCTTTATGAACAACATCCACTTCTAATCCTACTTTTTTTTTATTTCGCTTAAATTTCTTCACTTTTGATTCTAAATAATAATAATAATAATAATAATAATAATAATAATAATAATAATAATAATAATAATAATAATAATAATAATAATAATAATAATAATTCAAAAGAGTCTTTTCCCATTGTATTGTGACTATGATATTAAAGCAATTTTTAAGTATAATATATAATTTAAACATATGTTAATGAAAAATTTAAAAAAAAAAAAAAAAATATTTCTATATCAGTATTTTTTCAAAAGAATAAAAATTTCTAACAAGTTCGTCTGACCTTTTCTTTATCCGGTAGTCGAAGCAGTCATAAATCTGCTTCCGCATCCAAATATCCGAATATTAGACGGATCAGTATCCATATGGGGGACGGGGGATAGAGAGAGAGAGAGAGAGAGAGAGAGAGAGAGAGAGAGAGAGAGAGAGAGAGAGAGAGAGAGAGAGAGAGAGAGAGAGAGAGAGAGAGAGAGAGAGAGAACAAACTAACCCAGCCTTCGAGAATACGTTAAATGAAAATTATATACAAGTATTCATTTTGGGGTTTAAACCGGCGTCCCTTAGCACGAGAATTGAGTTCCTCTATTATTTATATCGCTGGTTTTCTAAGTAATATTAAATTTATTTAAAAAAAATAAAATAAAAAAATAGCATACAGCAAACAAAGACTTACAACTCATTTCAAGAAACTCTTTCAAAATATAATCATGTGTTTGAAAACTTATAAAAAACAATAGGGAATGTTTTTTGCCTTCACAATTAGTCATTTTAATGACATTTTCATATGTGTTAGATATACGAGTATGATGCATTCTTGTCACTCTCTAATATGACCTTTTCCTCCCTATATATATATATATATATATATATATATATATATATATATATATATATATATATATATATATATATATATATATATATATATATATATATATATATATATATATATATATATATATATATATATATATATATATATATATATATATATATATATATATATATATATATATCCTTAAAAATGACATTCAGTGACAAAAATGTAAACAAAAAGAGATATGAAAGCAATTTAGCAAATATATTTCTGTTAATAGAAGAGCTTCAACCGGAATTGACAGATTAAAGTAAGCCAAGGGATTAAATCCTATATAAAAAAACGTATAATCTTTATTCTCTCTCTCTCTCTCTCTCTTTCTCTCTCTCTTTCACTCTCTACTTCCCATCGTCCTCTCTCTCTCTCTTCCTATATTCTCGAAATTCTCTCTTCTTTTCAATCATTCCCTCGTCCTCTCTCTCTTTAAGTTTCTGTTTCTAGCTGTGTCAAAGGACTCATCTTCCATTTGGTAATAAGATTCTCATTCTCTCTCTCTCTCTCTCTCTCTCTCTCTCTCTCTCTCTCTCTCTCTCTCTCTCTCTCTCTCTCTCTCTCTCTCTCTCTCTCTCTCTCTCTCTCTCTCTCTCTCTCTCTCTCTCTCTCTCTAAGTTTCTTAAATACTCTTGCAATCAATTTTCCTTAATAATAATTAAAAATTTTCACTCTTTATTGTAATCGTATTCCTAGCACACACGCACACACATACATACATACACACACACATGTACGAGTATGTCTACTCATATACATCGCATTAAATTATTAGTTCGTATATTCTAATTTGCCAACTAAAGAAGATTTGAAATATTAAAAATCAATTACTATTATGGTCAAACTAATCATTCAAAGGGCAAAAAATAATAAAAATCATTTCCTGATCCTCGGACAGGAGTGGGTTAGGGGGGGGGGAGGTTAGGGGCTTTTGCCATTCAACGACAGGGAAACTTCTATAGTTTCTAAGAATCAAATCAGGACTTTCTCCACGTGAGTCCGATATATATATATATAATATATATATATATATATATATATATATATATATATATATATATATATATATATATATATATATATATATATATATATATATATATATATATATATATATATATATATATGTATTGTGTTGGTGTGTGTTTTATATCACCACTGGTAGCAAAGCCCAAAGGTCCAACAGTATTCCACAAGAGACAGGAGGTAGTCAGAATCAGGGCCAAATTAAGAACTGATATGTCTCAAAACACAGCTTTTGAAGGTGTGAAAGTCCAAGTAAGTTGAGAAATAGATAAAGGGAGTGAACGCCAGCCTTTACCAGTAAAGTACGTACAGGATTAAGCACGGGTAAAAATGGGATTAGAGAGTTGGGATGAGACTGTGTAGAAAGGTGTGTTTTGTGAACCCTTCTAAATAGAGGAGGTATGTGACTGGAGAGTTCAGTTGAGCAGTGTCTGTTGTAATAACGATAGTATAGAAAGAGTGATACAACAATTCAACAAGCAAAAAGAGACTGGAGAGAGTCTATAATAAGACGAAAAGCCTTACACTTTCATCTTTACAAGGAGAACTGTGCGATTGAAATCACCGCATATCTGAGAAGCGTACTCCATACAGGGATGAAAGACAGTCGTTTAAAATGGCTATTTAGAAAGGAAAGTAACGTGATCCTCGAAAGAAAAAATCCCGAGAAAAAGATAAGGATATTAAGAGCAGGAATAGATTTGGAGTTGTGTATTGAACAGATTAAGGAACTGAGTTTCTGAGGCACTGAAAACAACCATTTTTTTCATACCCCATTTAGAAAATCGAGAGACCAGAGGTTATTTGCTCCAAGGTTACCTTCATAATGATGACTTATTGCTCCTGGGTGGGATCTCTTTCAAAATAAAAAGAATAATGAAGAACAGAGTCATCATCATAGAATTAATAGAGAGAAAGTCGTTAAAGAAAAGAGAATACAGACTATCATCAATTGAAAGAGTTTCAAAGATATAATAAAGTGTGAACTTATATATATATATATATATATATATATATATATATATATATATATATATATATATATATATATATATATATATATATATATATATATATATATATATATATATATATATATATATATATATATATATATATATATATATATTATATATATATATATATATATATATATATATATATATATATATATATATATATATATATATATATATATATATATATATATATATATATATATATATATATATATATATATATATATATACAATGATATTACAGAAGTTGCTTTCCTTGTTAAATTTTATTTTTTCAATATAAGAAAGCGAAAAGTGTTTTTATTTTCGAAATTTTGGATTTTTAGAAAAAAACAAAAACAAACAAACACTTTTGCTTTCATTGTTTTGTCAATAAGATTTAAAATCCCTTTTGCATTCGATTTTTTTTTTCTTTCTTTTTTCTTTCATTTTTATATTTTTGATGTACAAAACACATACAAAGACACACTTCAACTGAACTCACGAACACACGCACACCCAAGAATATAAAAATATATGAAGGGTAAAATATAAATTAATTTGATATCCCATATATATATATATATATATATATATATATATATATATATATATATATATAATATATATATATATATATATATATATATATATATATATATATATATATATATATAAGTTAAATTTACAGAGGAGAGTCTGCATGTACCAACTACGACCCACCCAAAATTTTCAATCCTAAAACCATGATAATATTACCTGCATTCATAAATCGCATCAACCAATTTGGCAGAAGAAAGTAATACAACTGCAGTTTTTTTTTTTTTTTTTTTTTTTTTTTGTCTCTAGTTTGTCCTCAACTTATATGATGGTTACAACACCAATGCGATAAGGTAAATTCACAATAGATAGAGCACATGATAAAGGTGGAGAGTTTCCGGCCTCT
>SEYY01001138.1:55000-57500 GCA_009176605.1 Armadillidium nasatum | reverse complement strand
GTTGAAATACCCATAGATGCAATATAAATACTCCATGCGGATACAAATAACATTCCTTATACGGAGCTACAAATTAGAATGACGTGAAGAAGTTCCAAAGGAGTCCTAGTACATAAATCTCTTAGAACTTTTCCAGTTTAGAATTATATCATCATCCCAAAAAATATCACGAGATGCTAAGTTTTAGGAAATAATACTCTAATAGAGATTTGAAAAGTTTTAGAGACACTGAAACAACCCCGCTTTTCCGCATCACTTAGAAATATGTGAAAGATTAAAACAGTTCCTCTAAGGCTATCTTCCTTGAATTATAATAATAATAATAATTATAATAATAATAATAATAATAATTAACTGTATTAAAAGTAAAGCCATTGGATACAAGCTGATTGGTGAAGAACTAAGAGAGAGAAAATCATTAACGAGAAGTAGAAAAAGTTTTTGAAAAACTAGTGCAGAATATTTAGGAACACTTCTACTGAAAAATTTAAAATATAAATAGCGACAGTCCACAAAAACTCCTAAAGCAACTGGAATGAAAATAATTGAAAACATGGCATAGAAGTATAAATACCGAAAGAAGGAAGTTTGGAAATCACATCTTTGTGACATTCTCAAATGATTTCGAAATGTCCAGCGCAACAGCAAAATATTCTTTAAAATGAAGTCAGTAAGAGAAGAGAAAGAAAATCAGTTGAGCGCTCCTTACTGATATCATACGATCCGAGATAAAATTAGAAAATCGAAGTTAATTCCATCTTTCAGTTTAAAACAGATTCGAAAACTTGGAAATAACAGGTCAATAGTGAAAAGGTTTAGGGGGGTGGGGCCTTTTTATCGACACATTTGCAATAATCGCACACTTCCAACAAGGAGAAAAGACTAAAACTGATTAGCAGAATCAAAATAGTCGAAAGTTGGATAGGAAGTACCAGTGTTGAGAGCCTCAAAAAAGGCTACCTGAACAACATGCCTACTTAGAATCAAGCAAGGAAAGAACATAAATAATTTTTTTTAAAAAAAAGGATAAAGTTAGACATAAATGAGTTGGAGAGGGTGTGGAGAAGGTTTACCTCCTGAATCATAAATATGGTGGAATTAAAGAAAGAAGAGCTGCTGAGTTGTCAAAAGAAACAAGGGAAGGGAAAGTGGATGAACCGATATTAGAACTGACATTCCTTCCAAAGTACCTGAAAGAGTGGAAAGGAGAAAAACCAGAAAGGTTACAGTTTTCTACATGGAAAGGAGTTTTATTTATTTTTTTTTTTAATAAGGAGGAGAATAAATTTACTCGATTCCAGAATGTAATATAAGTATCACTAGTTCCTCCGAGGTTTGAGAGAGTGTGGCAGCGATAGACAACACAAGAACAAAGAATTAAACACCTATTCCAGTTGTAGGAAAATAAAATGAAATGTATAACACCGTAGAGTATTACCTGTTATGGGTTTTAAAAACTTCCAGTTACCCTTTCCCGAAGAAATCATAATCTTGAAAAGAAAATCAAAGTATGACAGCAAATGACCACTCTGAAGCACCAAAAAAAGCCAAAAAAAGGTATTTCTCCAAAGGTTAAGCCAGTTTATGGCGGGACTTGAAGAGACAGAACATGATGACAAAATAGGAAGGTTGTCACAAGAACTCAGAGAAGAACTTAATGTATAAGGAAATGAGTTGAGAATTCTTTAAAAAAAACAAACTAGCATTTTAGGCTCAATTTCAAGAACTGAGAGCTGCACTAACTGCTCAAAGTTGCTACTGATAAAGAAATGGTATAAATATATATATATATATATATATATATATATATATATATATATATATATATATATATATATATATATATATATATATATATATATATATATATATATATATATATATATATATATATATATAGAATTAGGAAAATATTACTGTAATTCTTCGTTATAGTATCTTACGCAAAAGGAAAAAATATGTGCAAGAAATAAAATTTCATGTTATTTGAATACGGGGATAAAACTTCTTCAAATAAATGGACTCTTTTTTTTTTTTTTTTTTTTTTTTTTTTTAAAAAAAAAAAAAAAAAAAAAAAAATTAAATTATGCGTCTGTGGATTTCTTTCTCCTTTTTATTTTCTTATTCAATATTAGATGGCATTAACACAAGCGCAGCCGTAGTTCTTTCAAGAGCGATTCAGAGTCCACACGAAGACACATACACATATATTGGCGTATTCTATTTCGTATATGCTGAAGGAGAGTTGAGAAGTTAAAACAAGAACATAGGATTGCAATAATAAAAAAGAAGCGAGGATATAAGTAAACGTATCCTATAATATTCAGGACCTTGAATTTCTAAGTAAATAAAACAAATTAATCAAGTAACAAACAATCTCTATATTTTGAACCTTTCAATAGAACACAACCAATAACCATAACACAACCAATAAACAAAAGAAATCTCTATTAACAGCAAAAAAATACATAGTATTTTATAGAAGTTCTTCTACTGTACG
>SEYY01001138.1:45000-47500 GCA_009176605.1 Armadillidium nasatum | reverse complement strand
ATATATATCAATGGCCACGGGAGCTGTAAAATATCAGATTCTGATTTTTAAAGGCCGACATGTCCAGATATACGTCATTTGAAAGTGTGAAAGTAAAAGGATGCCGGGAAAGCAGATAAAGGGAAGTGTGTTCCAGACTTTACCAGTTGAGCATATGTAAGATTGAGCATAGCGGTTAAGGCTAGGGTCAGAGAGTTGGACAAAGAAAGGGTGAGACTGTGTAGAAAGATGTTACACGAGCTCTTCTCAATGGAGAAGGTATGCGACGGTAGAGTTCAGAAGAGCAGTGTCCGTTGTAATAGCGATAGTATAAAGAGAGTGATGCAATAATACGATGGGCAGAAAGAGACTGGAGAGAATTAGTCAGAGTGGGAGAGTTGTTGAGACGAAAAGCCCTAGACCTCTCCTTCTCAAGGAGAGCTGTAAGAGTCCAACCACCCCAGATGTGTGAGGCTTACTCCATACAGGGGCGAAAAAAACTCTATAGAGATCAAGCAACTGGGGTGGAGTGAAAAAACTCTGAAGGCGCTCTTCAGAACACTCAAACTCTTAGAAATTTGTTTAGAAAGAGAAGTTATGTGATCTTTCCAAGAAAGAACACCAGAAAGAGATACACCGTAGAATATTAAGAAGAGATGAAGGTTTGAGTTGTGTGTTTTCAAAGATGATATCATAGTTGTGTGGCAGATTGTGTTGAGTAGAAAGATGAAGAAACTGAGTTTTTGAGGCATTGAAAACGACCATGTTTTTTTTCTGCCCCAATTTGAAATGCGTTAAAGATCAGATGTTAGAGTCTATCCTCCTCGGTTTTATTAACTGCTGTTGGGAGGGACTTTTTTCAAACTGGAAGGAGTAATGAAGGGTGGAATCATCAACATAGGAGGGAATAGGAGATGAAGTAACAAAGAGAAGATCATTAATTAAAAGTAGAAAAATTATTGGGGATAGGGCAGAATAGATTTAAAGGATGAACGGTGGCCGTCTACAACAGCTGCTATAAAACGACCAGAAAGGAAATCAGAGAGGTCACAGAGAGAGGGATAGATACCTAAAAAGGGAAGTTTAGAAATCGAAGTTTTGTGCTAGACTCTATCGAAAGCTTTCGATATGTCCAGTTCAACAGCAAAAGATTCACCGAAGGATTGAGAGTCAAAGGGAAGAGAAAGAAGTTCCCCAGTAAAGCGTTTCTTACGAAAGCCGTACTGTCGACTACAGATAAGATCAGAAGAATTGAGATGTTTCCTAATCTTCCTGTTAAGGATAGATTCGAAAACTTTAGAGAGAACGGAGGTCAAAGAAATGGAAAGGAAGTTGGAGGGTTGAGAGGGATCCCCCTTCTTCGGAACAGAGCACGTTTCCAGCAAGAAGGGAAGACTGAAGTAGAAAGACAGAGACAAATAGTTTACCAGGCAGGGTGCAAGCTGGGAAACACAAGTTTTGAGAACCACAGGAAGGATACCATCAGGATCGTACGCCTTCTTAGTATTAAGCTCAGAGAGAGCAGAAATGACGTCTTAAGGAGAAATTATAATTTTGGGCATAAATGAGTTAGAGATGGTTGAAGCAGGAAGAATAGCTCCGGAATCGTCTAAAGGTTGAATTAGAGGCTAAAGTTTGAGCGAAGAGTTCAGCTTTAGAAGAAATCAAAATGGTAGTTGTGCCGTCAGAGGATACTAGAGGAGGGAAAGAGGAAGAAACAAAGTTAGAGCTGACATTTTTGCAAAGTGACAGAAAGAGCGCGAAGAGGAACCAGAAAAATTATAGCATTTTCAAAGAAGGAAAAAGTTTTTGTTGTTACAGAGAATAGATTTTGCGCGATTTCGGAATTAAATATAAGTTGAGTATTTTTCTAGAACTTGAAGAGGCGAATAGTACGAGAACAAGCAGAGTTAAGCCAAGGTTTGCTAGGTTTAGTAGAAGGGGAAAAGTATGGAATGAACGCCTCCATGTCAGAGAGAATCACCTAGGCAATGCCTTCTGCACACTCCGAGGGACCCCTCCCACGGAAACAATAATCATTCCACGGGAAATCGAAAAAGTATGACCCCAAGTCCGACCAGCTTGCGGCACCTAAGTGCCACAAACGTTTCCTAGCAATAGGAAGGGGTCTTACCTGCGGAAGACGTGAAAAGATAGAAGAGGATACAGATATAAGAAGTGATCGGAGGAACCCAGATGAGGAAAGAATTTAACAGTATAAGAAGAAAGATTAGAAGTTTGAAAAATGTCTAGAATGTTGGGTTCATCTCTAAAGCGATCAGGGATAAGAATAGGGAGCTGCACAAACTACTCAAGGTCGTTTTGGATAGCGAAATGGAAGGCATGTTCACCAGCTGCATCATGAGAACTAGAAGAAAACCATTGGCGGTGATGATCATTGAAATCACCTAATATGATGATTTCAGAGAAAGGTGAAGAAGAGAGAATGTGCTCTATTTTAGAATTTAGATAGGCGAAGAATTTAGGATAGTTGGTAATATTAGAAGATAAATAAACAGAA
>SEYY01001138.1:40000-42500 GCA_009176605.1 Armadillidium nasatum | reverse complement strand
TGGCTCATTTATTGCTGCAATTTTACGCATCAAATAATAGCTTAGCAACATGAACTACCTAGCTTATATATATATATATATATATATATATATATATATATATATATATATATATATATATATATATATATATATATATATATATATATATATATATATATATATATACAATATATAAGTGATATTCCCCATCACCACTTGGGAGTTGGTGGCCTCCGGTGATGGGGTTGGCGCCACCAAGACCTCTATGCCGGCTTGCCCTGGTGCACGGTCTTCGTTTTTCATTAATTTCTGCAACATTCGCGGTCTTTTTTCTAATCTTCCACTTTGTCGAACACCACCTCTCTTCTTCTAGACCTCATCTCCTGTTCTTAACTGAAACTCAGGTGTCTGA
Source organism: Armadillidium nasatum (assembly GCA_009176605.1). Lineage (NCBI taxonomy): Eukaryota > Metazoa > Arthropoda > Malacostraca > Isopoda > Armadillidiidae > Armadillidium > Armadillidium nasatum. The sequence goes on along the minus strand of SEYY01001138.1, from coordinate 42,106 downwards.
GTGCTCTGACAGCAAACCCTACTCTGTTTCCTCCTACTGTCTCTATCCTCAATTTTCAGCCAAAGGCGGATGTTGCGCATATGTGCGCAACGATGTTGTTTGTTCTTTGTCTCTAATTTGGAGTCTTCTGAATTCTCAACTTTATGGCTCAAACTTTCTTGCAACTCTACAACTAAATTTATTTGTTCTGTCTACTTATCTCCTAACTCTACAGACTATCCAAAATTCTTCGACTATCTTAACTCCAAAATAGAACACATTCTTTCTTCTTCTCCTTTCTCCGAAATCATCATTTTAGGTGATTTCAATGTTCACCACCGCCAATGGCTTTCATCTAGTTCTCAAGATCCAGCTGGTGAACTCGCCTTCCAATTTTCTATCCAGAAACAACCTTGAGCAGTTGGTGCAACTCCCTACCCGTATCCCTGACCGTCTTGGTGATGAACCCAACATACTTGATCTTTTCTAACTTCTAATCCTTCTCCTTATACTGTTAAACTCTTTCCTCCTCTGGGTTCATCCGATCATCCTTCTTATCTCCGTATCTTGTCCTGTCTCTTCAAGTCTTCCGCAAGAACGGCCCCCGCCCTTCGGCGAGGAGACGTTTCTGGCATTTCGGTGCCACTAACTGGTCTGACTTGCGGTTGTACTTTTCTGATTTTCCATGGAATGATTACTGTTTCCGTGGGAGGGGTCCCTCGGAGTGTGCAGAGCGCATAACTGAGGTGATCTCTCTCTGGCATGGAGGCGTACATTCCATATTCTTTCCCTTCTACTAAACCTAATAAACCTTGGTTTAACTCTGCTTGTTCTCGTGCTATCCGCCGCAGGGATGCTGCCTTCAGGGATTACCGTCGTCTTCAAACTCCAGAAACTCATGCAACTTATATTTCATCCCGGAATCGTGCAAAATCTATTCTTCGAGATACTAAAACTCTTTTCTCCGTCGCAAATGCAATAATCTTTCTGGCTCCTCTTCCTCTCGCCCTTTCTGGCATTTTGCAAAAAATGTCAACTCTAACTTTGCTTCTTCCTCTTTCCCTCCTCTAGTATCTTCTGACTGTTCAACTGCCGTTTTGCCTTCCTCTAAAGCTGAACTCTTTGCTCAAACTTTTGCCTTAAATTCAACCTTAGACGATTCCGGAGCTGTTCCTACTCCTTCAACCCCCCTAACTCATTTATGCCTAAAATTGTAATTTCTTCTAAAGACGTCACTTTCTGCTCTCTCTGAGCTTAACACTAAGAAGGCGTACGGTCCTGATGGTATTCCTCCTGTGGTTCTCAAAACTTGTGCTTCCGAGCTTGCACCCTGCCTTGGTAAACTATTTCGTCTATGTCTTTCTACTTCAACCTTCCCTTCTTGCTGGAAACGTGCGCTCATTCAGCCTGTGCCGAAGAAGGGGACCCCTCTCAGCCCTCTAACTATCGTCCTATTTCTTTAACCTCCGTTCTTTCTAAAGTTTTCGAATCTATCCTTAACAGGAAGATTTGGAAACATCTCAATTCTTCTAATCTTATCTCTGATCGCCAGTATGGCTTTCGTAAAGAAACGCTCTACTGGTGATCTTCTTTCCCTTCTCTCTCTGACTCTTGGTCCTCCGCTCTTCGGCATTTCGGTGAATCTTTTGCTGTGGCGCTGGACATATCGAAAGCTTTCGATAGAGTCTGGCACAAAGCTTTGATTTCCAAACTTCCCTCTTTCGGAATCTATCCTTCTCTCTGTGACCTTCTCTCTGATTTCCTTTCCGGTCGTTCTATAGCAGCTGTTGTAGACGGCCACCGTTCATCCTATAAATCTATTAATAGTGGTGTTCCTCAGGATCTGTCCTATCCTCAACACTTTTTCTTTTTTCATTAATGACCTTCTCTCTATTACTTCATCTCCTATCCACTCCTATGCTGATGACTCCACCCTTCATTACTCTTTTTATTTTGAAAGACGCCCCTCCCAGCAACAGTTAATAGAGGCAAGGAGGGTGGCCTTGGAGCAACTGACCTCTGATCTTTCTCTCATTTCAAATTGGGGCAGAGAAAACATGGTCGTTTTCAATGCCTCAAAAACTCAATTCCTCCATCTCTCTACTCGACACAATCTTCCACACAACT
>SEYY01001138.1:7500-37500 GCA_009176605.1 Armadillidium nasatum | reverse complement strand
AACTTTGGGGTTCAATGGAAATCAATGTGTATCCCCTTAGAAGCCCCTTTTCAGAGTAATATGCATCTAACATATTATTAATATTGTATTTAGTAGAACCTACTGAAACTTTGTAAAATTGTAATTGTACTTCTGAATAAAATATAGAAATGAAAATGAAATGTTTAGGACAACTTACATACATACTGAAACACACACATACTCTTTTCAAAAAGAGCTTTTATTTATTAATTATTATCAAAATTTGTAATTTTGCCCTTGAATTCACAGAACTACACGTTTACAAACACATACATCTCTATACACACACACACACACACACACACACACACACACACACACACACGCACACACCACATATATATATATATATATATATATATATATATATATATATATATATATATATATATATATATATATATATATATATATATATATATATATATATATATATATATATATATATATATATATATATATATATATATATATATATATATATATATATATATATATATATATATATATATATATATATATATATATATGAGTTGGAAAACCAACTCATCCAACCTACTACCTATTTCAAAAGTTTTAATAGGTTGTTGTGGACTTTTCTTAGTTTCGTTTTATTTTTATTTTATTTTTTTTATATTCTTTTATTTTTTTTATTTTTTTATATAAAAAAAATATGTATTGGAAATCTATATAGAAATTTTAATAACAAAAACTTACTTAAATTGCTTTTATACATTATTTTTGATTATTTAGACACTTAATATAAATGAGAATAATATTATTTGAGTTATTCAGATTTATTGACCTAAGTATATTAATGAAGTATGAGCTAAGATAGTGGTTGGATAACTTTCTTGGGAGTTACCCCATAATATATTTCTGTACAACGACATCCCCCTAGATCAGAAAGTAAGGAAAAGCAAAATAATTGTTTTATATATATATATATATATATATATATATATATATATATATATATATATATATATATATATATATATATATATATATATATATATATATATATATATATATATATATATATATATATATATATATATATATATATATATATATAGCTGTACATATATTTTATTAAATTCAGGTGAACCAGTTTGAAATTTAATTAATTAAATTTAATTTAATTTTAATCTTTTATTTTAAATTTAACCAAATTGAACCCATTTGAATGAAAAACTCAAACGTCTTATATACGATTAATCAACACACGATTACTTAAACACGATTAATCAAATCTAAATTAATCGATTTTAAAAATAAAACAAAACTAACACCATCATCGAATGAATAATAAACAGCATGGAATATCAAAACGATATGAGAGATATTTAATAAGAATCTTAATTTGACAATAAAATATTTTTATTTGAAAAAAAATTTTACTTAAAATTTTGGGGAAAAATTGTTTGTTTTAATACAACGACATCAAAATTAAGGTTTTTTTGATGACGAAGAAATTTGGATACAATTTTCGGGATTCAAACTATTTATCTACTTTGCTTGCTAGGTTTACGAGAAAGGAAATCCATATTTGCAAAGATGTACCGTTGCAAATGACAAAACATCTTTTATCTCCCTTATGTGCAATTCTGAATGATTGTGCAGCTCTTGACATTCAAAAGCAACAGATCTGTCCTTTCCTCATATATATATATATATATATATATATATATATATATATATATATATATATATATATATATATATATATATATATATATATATATATATATATATATATATATATATATATATATATATATATATATATATATATATATATATATATATATATATATATATATAAGGCACTCATACTTTCGGTAATATTTTTGCATCTACTATGGCACTCTTAGATTGCATACTAAATTATTTACATAAGTTATTTTGTATATAATAACTATATGATTATTTGTGTCTGTATTAAAGTTTAAACTAAATTGTGAGTTGGCTTATATACTGTTTACTGCTGTGACACTGGGGAGTCTTCTCTTTGCGTATGTTTGACAAAAATATTACAGAAAACATGATAATGAAAGAATGTAGAATGTAAGAAATAACGTTTGAAAATGTAACATGATGGAAAAGATAATACACTTCCTGAGAGTGTTTTTGATAGTTTTTTTTTTTTTTTTTTTTTTTTTTTTTTTTTTTTTTTTTTTTTTTTTTTTTTTGACAAATCATTGCTGTCCTGCAATCTCAAGACTAAACTAAAAAAAAAAACAATTAAATGGAGCTGAAAAAAATGCTGATGCTTTTCAGAGAGGAATAAGAATAACAAAATTAATTTTAATTTGGCTACTTTTTAACTGTTAAATAAAAAGCAATTTTATTGTCCTGTATTAAAGGAATAAATGTTTCTATATTTTTAATGTTATTTAATTAACATAGAATATTAAATGTGATTATGTTTTAGTAGGTGTAAGAATCAGATCTTTCTTATTTGAGTAAACACAAGGGCAAAATCATTATGACAGTGGTAAATGGTATCTCTACTCAAAATAACAAAACTATATTTAAAAAAAAAAGAATCATATATTTTTTTTGTGAGTATGTGTGTGTGTGTGTGTGTGTGTGTGTGTGTGTGTGTGTGTGTGTGTGTGTGTGTGTGTGTGTGTGTGTGTGTATGAGAGTATTCTATTGTGTGATTTTTTTAATTCTAACCATTATAATATATATATATATATATATATATATATATATATATATATATATATATATATATATATATATATATATATATATATATATATATATATATATATATATATATATATATATATATATATATATATATATATATATATATATATATATATATATATATATATATATATATATATATATATATATATATATATATATATATATATATATATATATATATATATATATATATATATATATATATATATATATATATATATATATATATATATATATATATATATATATATATTATATTACCACGCAAAATTGTCCCACCATGGCTGAAATCTTTCGAGAAGGTCTAAATGTAGTCGTTGATGGTCTTGAGCCAACATTTTACGATACGTGCATATGCACAGATAACTCGTACATATGTTTATGTCTTAAGTTGCCGCAACATGGAGATGATGTAATAGCAACATGCCTTTGTACATAGAAAGGTATGAATCAAGAAACCAGCAAACTCTAATTATAATTGGTTGAAGTTGTTAACATTAATGTCCCACCTTCGCGGAGCAGCAGTTACATCATATACAGTAGTGGACATAGAATTGAAAGGGCTACCCGCCATTTGTCTCGTGATGAATGTATGCAGATAGTAACAATGGCAGCAGAGGGCCACAACCATCGTTTTCTCGGACGTAGGTTCAACGATGCACATTCAAGCATCGGAAGAATCATACATCGATGCAAGGAGCCCAACGAATACCGTAGACCACCGGGGCAAAATATACCACTCTCGACAGCGAGGCGTGAGGATCTATTTATACGACTACGCGCAGTTGCGGGAGAGCTTCACAACAGCAAGAAACCTCCAGAGACAGTTGGCGCGGGTACATGGAACATGTGTAAGTACTGATACGGCTCGCAAGACATCTTCGCTAACACAGGTATCACCAGACATAAGGTTTGCGAGAGGGCCACCTCTCACGAGAGGTCATCGTACAGCAAGGGTCGCATATGTACGTTTATATGTCCACTGGCCACTCCGTCAGGGGGTACTTCTCCTATTTACGAACGAGTTCAGATTCAAACGCAGTGTTGTAATATCCAAGAGGAGATTCAATATAGTGGTGGATCGGTTATTGTCTGAGGAGGTATTTCGCTAACCGACCCTACAGACCACATCCTCCGTGAAGGGTTCCTGTCCGCCGCACAATACATTACGAACACCCTTGATCCTATGTCATACCTTATGCCACCAACATCTATCCGGGGTTCATCCATGTGCATGATAATGCTCAACCTCACGCTGCCAGGCGTGAGCACAGATACCTATTGGAGGTTCAACTCTACACCTTCCAGTGGCTCGCGCACAGTCCGGACCTAAATCGCGTAGAGCATAGTGTGGAACATGTCGGAACGAGCACTTTCACAGCTCAACCATCCCTAATATCCGTGAATGACCTTTGGTAGGCCTAGGCCGACCCATGGGATGCGATTCTTCAGGCTGACATACGGAACTTCAAATCCATTATAGGACGACGGTGCAGGGCTGTCAGTACTTTGACAGGTGACCATACATGACATGAACAACCTATGTACCTACAGGTTCATGCCCGTTTTATGCCATACACCTATTTCCCATTGTATAGTTTTTGTAGGAACGTTCCCATACCCCTTTGTACACATATGTGTGTATATTGTCTCTCGACAAGTATAAACCATATTAAGCATACCGTGGTCTATATCCTTTATTCTTTCATACCTTTATGTAAATTTTGCTCAGTGGTGCGATAATTTTATGAGTTATTTTATATATATATATATATATATATATATATATATATATATATATATATATATATATATATATATATATATATATATATATATATATATATATATATATATCACTTTTCACCCTTCCAATTCTCGTGGGGTGGTGCCCGTCACAATTCCTTCACATGCATACACACCTTACCTCTCAGAACATCCCTCGCCACCTTCCTTCTTCCAAAATCTTCCTCAACTCACCCATCCATCTCTACTTTTGCCTTCTTTTCACACTATCATTCTCTATCTCGGATCTAAGTACTCTGCCCACCATCCTGTCCTCATTCATTCTACACACATGTCTAAACCACCTTAGTACATCTTCCTCTGCTCTTTCCACTATTCCCCTACTCTATTCACACATATCTCTTATTCTTTCGTTTCTAATCCTATATACCTTTCTTAAAAAACATATCACTCTCAATCTCTATATTTCAAGAGCATTCAGTATTTTCCTCGCCTTAGCATTCAACATTCATATTTTACACACATGCATTACATATTGTAAACATATTCACTCAACATTCTTACCTTTATTTCTTTTGATATTCTCCTCTTTTTTTTATACTTCATTTAATCCTCCCATCACTTTCATTTCCTCTGCCACTCTATTGTTATTTCCTTTTCCTTCCCACCTTTTCCCTCTACCAACATTCCGAGATATTTGACCTCTTCAACCTCCTCAAATTTCCTCCCCTCACCTCTACACCCTCTATTCTTCTCCTCTCACTACTTCGTCCACATCCTCATTCTTCATAATTTTGCTTTTTCCTGGGTTTACTTTCAACCTTTTGTTTGCGCATATCCTTACCATCTCTCATACCAACAATCTCAACATTTCCCCAGACTTCTTCACCAATACCACTTCATCTTCAAACAGCAAGTTATTTTTTCCGCCCACTCACCTTCCACACTTCTTAACCTAATACCTTTCCCTCCCCTTCCCTCACTATCCCCCTAATCACACAATCCATCAACGATTAAAAAAACCACAAAGACATCATATCCCCTGTCTTAACCCTAGTCCTACATTAAAAAATACGCCAGCATCTTTTTCACTTTCACCTTTGCTCCACAATTTTCATAAAAGGCTTTGATCCTTTTCAATAATCTCCTTCCCACTCCTCACTCTTCCCTCAATACCTCTAGCAACTTTCTCTTACATACTCTATCATATGCTTCCACCAAATCCAAAAATCACGCATACACAACTATTTATTTCACTCAATTTATTTCAGGTGCGAACACCTGGTCCACACATCCCCTACCTTTACTAAAATCCCTTTGTTCCTCACCCATCTCCGATCTTGTCAATTCTTTCACTCTTTTCAATAATACTCTCCCATAAATCTTCCTTACCATATTCAACAGACTTATAGTCCTGCTCTATTGGGAGATCAGCAGCAGAAACACAAGATTATTGAAGTAGTAGGAAGAAAGATTTTAAGCCACAGAACATCGAAGTTAGGAGATTCAAGAATAATATATATATATATATATATATATATATATATATATATATATATATATATATATATATATATATATATATATATATATATATATATATATATATATATATATATATATATATATATTATATATATATATATATATATATATATATATATATATATATATATATATATATATATATATATATATATATATATATAATATATATATAGTTAAAAATGTCTGACCATTCGATATATCATATTTATATCAATATTTCGAACACTCATAAATACAGAAAAACATATACCGAAATGTTCTCTAGCACACATAATGTCCAGAAAAGTTTTATCTGACAAAGGTATGCCAAGAGAGAGTGCAAGAATTTACGTACCCTATATATCTTTGCAAGAATGAGTGCCCAAGAACATTATAGTGTCCGTTGAATAACGTTAACACGAGTAGAGTGTTTCATACGAAAGCAATACTGGCGATCAACAATAAGATTTAATATGAAAGTAAATTTGAAGATGATTTTCCATAAATCTTTCCTGTTAAAGTGAGATTAAGTATTTTTAAATACTATATTTATATTATTTTTTTTATTTAGTAAAGATAACGTGTATGCATATAATATAGAATATAGGACGGTAGTAATAGTGATTGAGGGAAGTAAGGTTCTCCCCATTACTTTACGGCACTAGACTGAATGAAGCGCTCAACATATTTACATTTTGACAAGAATGGAATAAGGTTCGTTAGTTTTAGTCATCCATAATAGGCATGAGTGAGCGCAATAGAGTTTACCAAGGGCACGGGGTGGCAAGGAGGCGCATAACACCTCAAATCTAGTCCACCGCTCCACGAACTTTCTGAGTGGTGTAAAGCATCATCGGAGAGTAGCAGTATGTAATCCGGTCTTCTTAGAAAGTATAGATTGTTAATACGAAACTATTAGTGCTATACCATGCAGTATGTGAAGTGACGACGTTGAAGGACTCAGGGAACCATATTAAAAGTGTGCAAGAGTCAAAAGGAACTTACCGGAATTGTTGCTGAGGTAGAAGTAAATAAGAGGCAATAAAAAGTGTGTAGCGGCAGTATTTCACCATATATATCGAAGGTACACAAAGACTGGCAGTTGTACCGTCAGAATTACGAGTAGCTAAAAGGAGGGGTGAGTAGAAAAATAGAGAAGCCAAATGAGTTACGGAGTTTGCAATTTTCGTGCACATACGGCGCAGGATTAAGGGCGTGTAAGAGAAAGAAAAGATTCATTGTAAACATTGAGTATTACATATATAAAAGACATGGTGAAAGAATGAGTTCTTGTATTTGTGTTACAGGGAAAGTTCGTGTGGATGTTGTGCAGCACGAGCCTCTTATCTCAATGGAGGATGTATGCAAGTACGTTGCAGAGATAGTTCAGTATACTAGGAGATTTGCGAAGATGTTCGTGTTAATAGTTAATGACAGTATCCAGCCGTGATAGAGTGTGCCAAAGCTATGACCCTGGCAACAATTTAGCGCACGAAGGAAACAAAGGCAGAGTAATAAACTCAAGATTATGTGTAGGTAGTATGATGAAGTGAGGAGGAGAAAGAAGAATAGTAGGTGAATTATCTGTACACTCGGAATCCCATAGAGCTAACTCCAACCTCATTTTTCATGTGCGTCTGCCCACTTCAAGAAGCGACCTACTCCACATAGCGTGGGAAACACTAACCTACCTTCCATGGAATATCGAGAAGTATATAGCTAACCGTCTCAGTGACACCAGTAGTGAGAGACACCGAAACCCCCTGCCTCAGAAACGTTACCTTGCGTGCGAGCCAACGCGCAAGACGTCGTGTGTGTTGTAAGACCTGTGAGTAGAAGAACAGCCATTCACGAATAGGAGGATAGCTGATCAGAGTGAATCCAGAGGAGAGGACGACCGCAAATTACAGTGTCTGAGACTGGAGTTAATGTGGATAGAAATTAAGAATAGTGAGTACAGAAGATATAGTTAAGGTCCAATGAAATCTGCTAGTCAGCGTATTAACGTGTAGACTTAATGTGCACAAAACTGCGCTGTCCAGGTATGTCTCTGTGATCTGACAATTGTTAGAGGGCGAAGATATCACCAGCCTGGATGTTGAAATACTAGATGTAAGAACCATATTTGGAACAGTGGTATAAAAGGGAATTTTATGTACCTAAATGATTATTATCAGGAGAGATAATGAGGGAAGAAGATAATAGAAATGTGCTTCATATTTTTAGGAGTTATAATAGTAAAAGAATTTTTTTTTATTCTGTAGAGTTAGGAGATAAATAAAAAAGAACAAATGAATTTAGTTGAAGAAGTTGCATAGAATATTATATATAATATATATATATTTTTATAGTTAAATGCACATATAAATGTAGAGAATATATCAGAGAAGACTTCCATATATAATATATCACGAGAGGCAGACAAGCATCATCGTTACGCAACGGAGCTATTTAGCGCACCTACAGTGCCACTCTTTTCTCGAACTCAAGCAGTTCGATACTTTCGAATGTACTGAATTCCACGTAGGTTAAAGCACTTCCATGTAGTACTTGCTACAGGATATACCTCGAGAGAAGGCGCGTAATCTCGTGGCGGGAATTAGGCACATTGTGGGGTAACCACTAGCCCACCCAATGTGAGTGTTCTTAAAGCGGCTGCGTCAAATGCCTTCATTTCAGTTGATATTACTAGTAATATATGTGCAAACTATGTATCGTAGAAATGCAGATTGAGAAATATTCTCCGACAAATCACATGTTGATAGTAGAAATAGCAAATAAATGATAATGATTAGCAGACAATTAAATTTTAGATATTAACTAAAGTGAGTAATTGAAGTGGATTTCTAAATATAAGTAAGAAACTTTTGTATACTGTAAGGATCATTTATATAAATGAGGATTGACTAATTATAATATTTTCTACTGATTAAATTATTAGAATATGTATATACTATAGGAGGATAAAATCTCTCATACTAATAATAATAATGATAATAATAATATAATAATAATGATAATAATAATAATATAATACAATTATATCATCTAAATCAGAACGCTATAGCATCAAAACTTAATATAATGCATATATCTATAATATCCTCTCTCATAATCTATATAACAACATAGCCAAAAACTAAAGTATAATCTGATGTGGCGTGAGAGGGTAATGAATATAGATATACTAAGCTCATATTGAAAATGATATATCGAAATAATAAAACAAATATATATATGCTGTTAGATGAAGAATTTGCTTTGGAAGATTTATTAGATACAATGTTCCTATTAGTGATCCTCGTATAACCTTCGCTGTATTTTTCTTTATTTATTTAATTTTGTTTGTGTGTTTAGTTCATTCAGCATAAATGAAATCATCAATTACACTCGTGTTAAGTGGTAGTAAGCACATACTATGCTCAATTAGCTTTAACAATCTCCAAGAAACTCTCACATCCTCATGCTTGTTTTCTGTGTTTTAACGATTGTAAACGTATTATGAATCTCATATAAAAATTTTAGAGAAAGAGCTCGCGTTTAGGCTTTATCACATATCACTTCCCATTTTCTAAATTTCAGAACTACTGGATAATATTTGAATTATAATATAGTAGTATATATACTGAATACTATAGTTTATGTACACATAGACACACCAGTGACATATGATATTTGTAAAAGTATTATATGCAATGATTATCTCAAGGAAGTATTGGTATATAGTAGATATATAACATGAATGAATAGGGTGTGGTTCCAGTACTTATTGACCATTTATGAGTAAGTATATAAATGTAAGATATGAACTTATAGCGTACCGATACCAGATTAAGCTGGTGTAGGCTCTTATGTATGCTACATAGAATGGTCGTTACCTGATCAGAGCGATACTGTTAATTGTGCCGAAGACTAGGCAGAGTACATAAAAAAATGCCGATAGCCGATACTATCATGTCACATACCCTATAGTAGTATATGATATATAAGGTATACGTATGTTTCAGCACGAAGCTTATCATTCTTACAATTGAGGTAAGGATAGTATATTAATTAGCTACAAATGGAGTATTACTAAGGAGCTATTATATATATATATATATATTATATATTAGTTATACTAGTGTAATTAGTCGATATATTATAGTAAAGTAGAGGTGACGCCAAACAATTTCGACGGCAGAAAAGAGATTTATTAGTAAAGAGTTAATATATGATACATACTCAAAGAGAAAACTCTTTCCTCGTCCATTGAGGGTAAAAGTATTGGATGTCAAATCAGAGTTTCATTAGAATTGTGATTTTGATAGATACGTAATAAATGCTACCTATTGAAACTCTCACCTTCTCTTAAGTAATGAATGACTGTATTGTGTTTGAGATACCATACCCACATATATAGTTTAGCGATAGCATAATACTCTATACAGGTATACTAATAGAGGATACGAAATCAGACTACACCCTTATTCATGAGTAAGCATAGTCATAAAAACTGTGAGGTGGCGTTTGAAGTAATTCTGAGGCTATATCGCTCAACTGAATAACATCTATCAACCTCATTATATGAAGGTCTTGTATTGAGCAAATAATAGATTGATCCTATATTGCTAAGTTTCCTGTTAAATTTTATCCGATAGATGTCTTTTCACAAGGTACACTCAAATTAACGATCTAACAATGCTGATTGGGGAGACCAAATAGGAAAGCAATAGACCACACGCCGGAAAACAAATTATGACGCTAAAGATCCCTTTACAAAAAATTTTTGGGTAAGTAAAAGCGTTACTAAGAGATTTGCGTACAGTTGTTGTTTTTTTTTTAGAATATCCATATTTGACATTGAAATTTGGTTTAATATATTTGATAATTGTAATTTTTTTATATAAATTCATTTCTTTCAAACCATTTTGAGTGATATAGTTACCTTATAAAGAATATTTATATAATACATTTCGAGTCCGAGGAGGAGACCCACAACTACAAGATCTTCTCCTACTGATTCTCAATGTTACTGACTTTCAACACTCCTCAATACAATTGACGGGGATAAAGTTTTTATTGGCCCTCAGTCATCAAAAAGTTAATTCCATTTGTTCTCTTAAAAACCGTGCCTTTGAGAACTCCGTTTTTATTGTTCAACTTCCCAAACTTTGTCTGTTTTTTTTTTTTTTCATCCTTGATTTCAGTATCAATTGTTCAATCAATTCCATTCAAATCCTCTTAAAGTAAAAAATTTGGTTTGAATAAAATTATTACTTTTTCACACACTCAAACCAATATGTTATCTGTTTCATTACTGACTGGACAAAATAATATCGAACGTTCCTTTACCCATCGTGAAGATCGTAACTAGATAGCTTTACCACCGTGCATCGTGATAATTCTCCTCGGTCATGACCAGTGTCATTTCAAGCGCATCATAATATCCGTTCCGTATCTTCAACTTCTATATTATATTACAGCTGCGCTGTCTTACGACCGAGTTCGGCATCGGCGTGCGACTCTTTATCAAACAATCGTGAGTGTTCAATACAAACATTTAATGAATGTTAGTTGGTAAGTAATAATATGAGTCGGCTTTAATATGTTTTCTGAAAGTTACTATAATATATATTTACATGCTAATATGAGAATGTGGATAATAGGATGAATATGGTTGAATGGAAAGAGTCATATATAACAGAAATGAATGATAGATAAATAAGTTTTAGGTGTAGTACAGAACTAGAATAATAACACCACTATAATAGATTATTAAAAGGTATTAATTTAACGGTGGCCGTAACATAACAGTTGCTATATAGAACGTAACCGGAAATAGTAGATATTTAAGCGAGAAGATCACAGAGAGAAGGATAGATACCGAAAGAGGGAAGTTTAGAAATCAAAGCTTTGTGCCCAGACTCTATCGAAGGCTTTATCGATTAATGTCCAGTCAGCGACTCAGCAATAATATAAGTATCTAACCGATACTACATGTCCTGGGTGGACTACGAAGGGCACGAAAGGACCCTCGCACAATTTAGTACACGCAAGCCACACCACCCTACCGCCCCCTGTTAGCATATGCGGAGAGCGATTTGGCGAAATTAAGCTGCCGTGACAGTGAGTCACGACGAACTGATTTACCAAAGATAATCGGTGTTTAAAAGTGTGCAAGTCAAAGGAAGTTTGGAAAAGAATAGCATTTTACGCGGAAGAGATCGTTCTCAGTAGCTTATATACCAGAGTATACAGAATATATCAAGAGTGTAATGAGCATTGTGTATATAGATAAGTATTACTGGCGGTGTGACATGACAAGAAAGGAACCCGGGAGTTATGGGAAGTGTGGTTTGTGTAGAGAGGAGTTCCTCGCTCTTCAGCGCACGGCTTCTTCAGAGTAAGAGGATTGAGCGCACGTTTTACTGAGCAACGTGATAAATGTCAGAAAGTATGCAGTAACCTTGTATAGACGATAGAGTACTAGGAGAGATAGAGGTTTATAACCGCGAACAAGCCATGGTCAAGACTCGAAGAATGCACAAGTTTTTGTGAGGGCCACGAAAGATGAAAATAACCGATCTCGGAGTGAAGCCGCGAGTATACGCACGTACAGTCATATAATTGAGTATGTATCAGATAGTGACACACTTAGACTCCAACACATCTATGATGAAAGAGGCATGTTTGTAGATTTATTGAATTATAGAGCTCTAAGTCAAGGAGTTAGAAGAGGAGCGTACTAGCTCCAGCAGAGATCGGCTGTAACATATAGCGAGAACCATTAGAGGACAAAGAAGTTTTAGCGACAAAGCTGAGTGTTGCGATTTATGCGAAAAAGATACAAACAACAGCTGAGTTGTGCCGTCTCGACTACAGAACAACTTCAAACACTTTTTAAGAAGATGCTTGTGTTAAGAGGAAGAAGAGAAAAGGTAGCTGTAATTCTTTTCACAGAGGTACTGGTGATAGTGATAATAAGAAATTATCGACACAGGAAATAACTAGAGACACCATGGAGGTTAAGGAGTGGTCTGTGTGATGTGGAAGATATAGTGTCAGAGATAGAAAAGGATGGAGGAAGTGAGTGTTTAGGACGTGAAGAAGAGAACCAGAAAGATTAATAGATTCTCAATCCTCTATGTTTTCTGGCATACGCGAGCAATTATTTGAAATAATACACAGAAAGATGCAATGAGATGTTTTGACCACGTGCACTTCCAGTGCCCAATTCACTTCTTGAATCATTAATAAACTGCTGTATAGAGCGGTGTCTGGTGAGCTTCAAAAGTGTAGAAGTAGATTGTAAATCATCGTCATCTCTTTGGCGCTCACTCTCGTGAACGGTCTAGTCGTCCTGCTGCAATAGAGGCACGAATGAACGCAGAACTTTAACCATCCATGGTTATTAGGTTTAGTAGGTACAAGTGGTGTAAGAAAGACGCTCTGCAATGCTATTCGCCTCCATGCCAGAGAGATCTCCTCGAGCATGCGTTCTGCACACTCCGGGGACCTCCACGGAAGCAATAATCATTTCACGGGAAAGCAACAGTTATTCGTATCCGCAAGTACCGACCAGCTTGCGCCACGCAAGTGTGCCACATAGGTGCGTCCTCCCTTTTTCCGTTGAGCGAGGAGTCTTTCCTGCGGAGACTGAAGAATATTAGCTGTAACTGAGGATACAGAGATAGGATATATCTGTCGGAGAACCCAAGAGATGAGTAGAGTTCTTCACAAAGTATTAACGAGGAGGAAGAAACAGGATTAGAAAGTGGAAGAGGTCTTATACGTGGTGTTCATCTCCAATGACGATTCAGTGGATAAACGAGTAGAGCTTGCACCAACTGTGCTCATACGATATAATTGAGCGTCAAATGCAAAAGGAACGCTACCTCGCCTATCACCACTGTGCTTTTCTATTGAGACCTTAGCAAGTACAAGAACACAATCGTGTGCCCATTGGCGGTGGATGAACAATTCATAAATCTACAATAATTCTGATATATTCTCCTATGGATAACAGTGGATCGAGAAGACTGCAGTTATGTCCTTCCTATCTGGTGATGTGTTTTACTTTATAGTCTCGATATAACGTGACATCTATCAGCATTATCTCTGGGTGAGAATTAGGAGATAGAAATAAATCTGCACCAAATTAAATCTTTTTCTCCTAGTACTTTGTCACATAAGAGAACTACTAGCCATATATATAAGGTATGGTATTAGGAATTTGCTGACATGACGTCCAAAAGCTCTAGTGGTACCACAGATACAAACGTGACATCTTTTTCGTGCTCATATTTTTTCATATGCGAACCGCCTTCAACGAGCGTTGTGGAACATATTGAGGTTAGAGACAGTAGGAGGTAAACAGAATAAGGTTTGCTGTCGTGTCTAGTTACGACCGCTCCAACACTGATATCTTGTAAGAGTAGTCGGTCAAGAATAGTAGGTGAGATCTAGTGACACGATGACAGTCATATGCGTTTGGCGAACAAAGTGGAAAAGATTTGAGTGCAGACGCGGCGTGATACTGCGTTTGACAGAAATATCACACATGCGTGAAAAACTTAAATATACCAGATGCAATTCGTAGTGGAGCGATACTGGACGGTGGCGCTTATCTGTGTGTCCCAACCTCATCACCGGAGGCCACCAACTCCCAAGTGGTGATGGGGGAAGGGGTGGATGAGGGGCTATTTTGGAAGCCGCCCCCGTGGCTTCTCCGAAGGCTACCGAAGTTGACGCCATTTTTGATTTTTTTTAATTATTTTTAAGATGTGTTAGAATTGTTTTATGTATGTAAAGGAGAGCCACTCCGTGTAGATAGAAGGTGAGCGCGAAAGGGAGCGAACCATATATCGGGTGGTCAGACAACTTCTTAACAATTACCATATATATATATATATATATATATATATATATATATATATATATATATATATATATATATATATATATATATATATATATATATATATATTATATATATATATATATATATATATATATATTTGTAGCGATTGAGGAAACAATATTCAATTATCTTGTGTTTCCCTGAAAAAAGATATCACTCTATATTATTATCTTACAAATGATAGCAAATAAATAAATACATACTAAGTAGAAAATAATTTATATTAATTAAGGGTATGTGTGTGTGCCATGCACACATCAGTAATAAAAATCAAAATATGCAACCTCAATAAGTGCAAGATAAAAAGCTGCGCAAGCAATAAAATACGAGTTTTCTTTAATGGGGGCCTCTTTTCTGCAATTGCTTAAATAATATCCAATACATCACTAAATTATATGTACGAGTAGAAAGTCTGTTACAAATTTTACGAGAAAAAATGTTGGTATATTGAATCTTGGAAAAGAAAAAAGAAAAGTGTGCTTAGAATTCATAGAGTAGAAACGTTTGTCTGGTAACATCTCATAAAACGTTCAATTTTACCACTGCTTTTTCCTCTTAGTTTTTGCGAAAGGAAAAAAAAAGTGATTAAAAAAAAGAGAAGCTAAAAAAATATCAATAAAAGTGCTTTTTATTGTCTTGTTTGTAGAGTTATTTTTTTTTTCCTTTACTTTTCGGAGATAGTATTTATATATAGTCATTCCTTTATCTTCATTATCTATTATTGTTGTTATTCTTGCTTTATTTCTATGCTTTGAATACATTTTATAAATCTTATTTCTCTACTGAAGTAAATAAAGACAGAGAATCAAAGGACTGAGAATTTCGCATCCTCTCAGAAGAACCCGATGACATCCCATTCCACAAAAATTATCTTTTCGCCTTCCTCGATATCATTCCGCCTGTTCCTTCTGCGTGCATAGCAATAAAGCTATAATCTGTTCCATATAGCACAAGACCTCTAAATCACAGGCTAATCTTCATAAATCTGTTTGAAAACCGCCTTTCCTCTTATTAATTTCATGCACACTTACCTACGCTGACACTCAGCCAATTGCGACTAAAATTAATGTCCTGATCATTAAATCAACTTCGAAAGGTTGTCCGAATATGAGAGCAGGGAATTGCAAATGTACCCTAGACAAATATTTAATTTAAATGGAAATTATATCTGAAAAACAGTAAATAATAAAATAAAGAGAATCGAGTGAAGTGAAAATCGGAGGAGAAACGAATCTCGAAGCTAGTGAAGATCGGATTTGAAAAGAAAAAGTCAAACAAATTTACTTCATTTTTTTTTTTTTTTTTTTTAATACTCATTTTTAAATCGGAATATTTTTTTTTATTTATTTGGGTTTATATATATATATATATATATATATATATATATATATATATATATATATATATATATATATATATATATATATATATATATATATATATATATATATATATATATATATATATATATATATATATATACTATATATATATATATATATATATATATATATATATATATATATATATATATATATATATATATATATATATATATATATATATATATATATATATATATATATATATATATATATATATATATATATATATATATATATATATATATATTATATATATAATAATAATAATATAATAATAATAATAATAATAATAATAATAATAATAATAATAATAATAATAATAATATAATAATAATAATAATTATAATAATTCAATTCCAATTCCAATAGTTTATTCAGAAAAAAAGTACATTTAAAAGTTTGAACTATTACATACAAAAAGGTCCTATACTGTTAAATACAATAATAAAAATAATAGGTAATAATAATAATAATAATAATAATAATAATAATAATAATAATAATAATAATAATAATAATAATAATAATAATAATAATAATAATGTCCAGTTCTCTGAAAAGGGGCTGCTAGGGGAAAACACTCCGTTTCCTTTGAGCCCCAAAGTTTAGTACATATAGATTTAATAATTACATTGTTTGGATAGGTTACTTCTAGAGTAACGGAAATCTAGATATATTGATCATGCAAGCAACAATAACAAAGTTGTTAATTATGAAGTTTGCTACAACAATTCTAGTAATAATAATAGCAATGATGATATATTTATTTCAAATAATAATAAATAATAATAATAATAATAATAATAATAATAATAATAATAATAATAATAATAATAATAATAATAATAATAATAATAATAATAATAATAATAATAATAATAATAATAATAATAATAATAATAATAATAATAATAATAAATAATAATAATAATAATAATAATAATAATAATAATAATAATAATAATAATAATAATAATAATAATAATAACAATAATATTAATAAAGATCATAATAATAATGGTAACTATATTGATAATCATTTCTGTTATACAACAGTGATAATAATAGTGATAATAATATTTGTGATAATAGTAGTAGTAATAATAAGTTGTAATATACTATTTTCAATAAAATTTTCAATAATAATAATAAGGACAGTAGGAATAATAAAACAATTGCAGCACCGATTTTACATGGAAATAATAATGACCATATGGATGATTTCAGTAATGGGATTAATATTCTTGATTTTCTGATTTAATAGTATTAAGAATAGAGATAATAATCTTAGTAATAAAAATATTAATGGTTAAAATAATGCTAGCAATAATAATAATAATAATAATAATAATAATAATAATAATAATAATAATAATAATAATAATAATAATAATAATAATAATAATAATAATAATAATAATAATAATAATAATAATAATAATAATAATAATAATAATAATAATAATAATAAAATAATAATAATAATAATAATAATAATAATAATAATAATAATAATAATAATAATAATAATAATAATAATAATAATAATAATAATAATGAACAATAATAATAATAATAATAGTAATAATAATAATATATAATAATAATAATAATAATAATAATAATAATAATAATAATAATAATAATAATAATAATAATAATAATAATAATAATAATAATAGTAATAACAATAATAATAGTGGATCAATACGAATTTATGTACATTTTTTTAATTTTGCGCGCATATGATTTTATTGATCTTTCATTTTTTATGTCATCTGGGAGGTTGTTAAACAGAATGGTGGAGGTATAGCTTACTGCTTGTCGTGCTTTAGTGAGCCTGTACAAAGGTGTTTTTAGGTTATTGTTGTTCCTTAAGTTTATTCCTCTTTCAATTTGATTGTTTTGGTGGTTTGTTTTTAGGAATTCGCATGTGTTATTATTTATTACTTTGTGGATTTCCTTTAGGAGGGAGAGGTTTAGTAGATGTTCAAATTGCAATATGTTAAGTTTTTTGAATAAAGGTGGTGTATGACTATAGAAGTCTCTACTGCCGCTGAGAAGTCTTATGATTCGTTTTTGCATTGTTATGATTTGTCGTGTGTTTGATTTGGGTGTTGTTCCATATACAGAGAGACAGTAAAGTATGTGGGGGTGAACGTGTGCAATATATATTTTGCGTAGAACATACAGTGGAATGGATTTTACTAATTTAACAAGGATGTACATATATTTTGCAAGTTTATTTACTAATGTGTTTATGTGTTCTTTGAATGTTAGTTTGTCGTCTATAATGACTCCCAGGATTTTCGCGGTATTTGTTCGGGTTAGTTCAACATCTTAATAATAATAATAATAATAATAATAATAATAATAATAATAATAATAATAATAATAATAATAATAATAATAATAATAATAATAATAATAATAATAATAATAATAATAATAATAATAATAATAATAATAATAATAATAATAATAATAATAATAATAATAATAATAATAATAATAATAATAATAATAATAATAATAATAATAATAATAATAATAATTTCTAATCAAAAATGAAACTTACTCGTTTTTAATTAGTAAAAAAAAAACTTTTGTTTCTTACTTATGTAAAAATAATAATTTTCTTTCTTTCGTTAAAAAATATTAAGTGACTCTCATAAAAAGTGTTTATCGTTCGTAATTTAAATGGCATTTTATTTCATTAGAAATCGGGTTTGAATTACAAAAAAGTTTTTTAGATAAATTGCTTCTATTAAGCTCGTAGATGGTCAGGTTAAGATTAAGCAAGTTTGTAAGCTTTGTTGTTGATAGTTATAATGCTTTCTCTCCAACAGCTCCACCATGCCCTAAACGTACTTTCTAGCACTTTAATCAGGGCTAATTGGGGGGTAATTACGTCGCTTCTTTGCTAACTACCAATGGAGTGAATCTTGCTTTTTCTCAGAGGACGCTTCTGTTTCTGCTGGAAAGATAGAGATGGGCAGATCTTTTTCTCTTCAAAATCCATGGTTCGATGGAAACTTCTCTTGACCTTCGGGAGCGAGACAATGCTTATCGTGAGCGGAAAAACTCTCCTTCTCCTATCACTCTTGTTAATTTTCGTTCAGCTCGGAATCGTTGCAGGGATATTCTCCGACGGACTAAGCTTACTTACGTTAAAAGGAAGTGCGCTGACCTTCATGGCTCTCCTATTGATAAAAATTTCTGACCTTTTGTCAAAAAAATATCTCTAATAACTCTGCAAATCTGTCTTTCCTCCTCTTAGTCGCTCTGAAGGTTCTGTTGCAAATACTTCCTCTGAAAAGGCTAATCTCTTCGGACTCTTTTTCTCATCTAATTCCACCCTGCTCGATTCTGGCATTCTTCCTACTTCTCCTTCTCCTCTCAGGTATCCCATGTCTCTGCCTGTAATTACTCATGATCGGGTGCACGGGATCCTGAAATCTATGAACGTCATGAAGGCCAGTGGCCCGGGTGGCATTCCCCCTAGTGTTATGAAGGAGTGTTCTTCCGAGTTTTCGCCTATCCTCGTTCAGCTCTACTCTCTATGCCTTAATACTAATAATTTTCCTCAACGCTGGAAGCGCGCATTTGTTCAGCTTTTTCAGAAGAAAGGTAGTCACTCTGACCATTCTAACTATCGACATATAGCTCTCACTTGTGTTCTGTCTAAAAATTTTGAAACTCTCCTCAACTCTCATTTCCTGTCTCATTTGGAGTCTCATTCTTTTCTCTCAAATCACCAGTATGACTTCCGACGCTCGAGGTCAACTGGTGACATACTTTCCTAACTTACTGATCTATGGTCTTCTGTCCTTAGGGATTTCGGGGAGTCTTATGTGGTGGTGCTTGACATATACAAGGTTTTTGACCGGGTATGGCATGCGTCGCTGCTCTCCAAGCTCCCTTCCTTTGGGTTTCCTCCTTCCCTTTGCTTATTCTTGTTTAGTTTTCTCTAAGATCGTTCCATTTAGGCATTTGTAGATGGAGCGACCTCTTCCTCTTTTTCTGTCAACTGTGGTGTTCCTCAGGGTTCTGTTTTATATCCAACCTTATTCTTACTTTTCATTAAAGACATTCTCAACCGCACTTCTAACTCTGTTCACTCTCATGCTGACGACTCAACTCTACATTCTTCTACTTATTTCAAATCTGCTCCTTCTTTTGCTTCTAGAGTTGCTTCTCGTCTTCAACTTTCCGATTCTATTCTTGACGATCTGGATGGGATTTCCCGGTAGGGTCATGGCGAACCTTGTGAAATTCAACTCTTTAAAAACTCAACTTTTTCACATCTCCCTCTCAAAAACATCTCCCAACTTTCCTATCCTCTTCGACGGCTCTCCCGTCTCACCTGTAAATAACATTAACATTTTTGGTCCGAACATAAACAATAAACTATCTTGGAAACCACATATCACAATGGTTGCTAAAGCGGCCTCTAAGAAGCTGGGAGTCCTGTTCAGGTTGCGAGAATTTTTTTCTTCTGAGCAGTTACTCCAAATATATAAGGGTCTTATTCGCCCTTGTATGGAGTACTGTTCTCACATCTGGTGGGCTCCGGCTCCTCCTCTCTTCTGGATAGAGTTGAATCTAAAGCTAAAAGATTAATAAACTGTCCCCCTACTTCCAAATTTTCTTGACCCACTATCTCTACGATGAGACGTTAGCGCACTATCTTTTTTCTACAGGTACTTCAATGGCAGGTGCTCGAGGGAATTGGCCTCTAGCATTCCTCTATCGTTGCGTCCTCCTCGTTGCACAAGGCTGTGCAACGTGCTTTCGCACGGATTTTGTGTGAATGTAGAAAACCCCAGGCTAACCCGTTGTGATGCCTACTTCTTTACAGCCACCTCTGTTCTGTGGAGCTCTCTACCATCATCTATTTTTCCTCCTGTATTTAATCTTCCACTCTTCAAGGCTTCCGTCTGTGCCCACCTGAGAGATGTGCGTTAGGTCTGTTGTTTGAATGAGTTTTCTTCCCCTTGTATATGCCCCCTCCTTGAAAAGGGCTTTGCCCGTGAGTGGTTGCGATCTGTAAAAAAAAAAAAAAAGAATAAATATATATATATATATATATATATATATATATATATATATATATATATATATATATATATATATATATATATATATATATATATATATATATATATATATATATATATATATATATATATATATTTTTTTTTTTTTTTTTTTTTTTTTTTTTTTATTTTTTATTTATATAATAATAATATAAATAATAATAATAATAATAATAATAATAATAATAATAATAATAATAATAATAATAATAATAATAATAATAGTAATAATAGTAATAATAGTAATAATAATAATAATAATAATAATAATAATAATAATAATAATAATAATAATAATAATAATAATAATAATAATAATAATAATAATAATAATAATAATAATAATAATAATAATGATAATAATAGTAATAATAATAATAATAATAATAATAATAATAATAATAATAATAATAATAATAATAATAAAAATAATAATAATAATAATAATAATAATAATAATAATAATAATAATAATAATAATAATAATAATAATAATAATAATAAAAATTGCATATAAAACCTTTTACTTCTTTGGGAAAAAAAAAAAAAAAAAAAAAAAAAAAAGCAATCAAATTTTATAAGCTTCTTTAAGTCTAATTTTGTTAATCAAAAGCTCATCAATAATTCACCAATTACTCAATGCTAAAAAAAAATATTTATTAAAATTCTAAAAACACTACTATAAAATAAGCAATAAAAAATATAATAATTAAATAAATAACAAGAATTTCGACTTCTGAAAAGGAGACGAAAGCTAACTAAATTTAATTCCAAATTCACGAAATGTTAGATAAGAGAACAGTCTCATTTAACTCTTAATGCTCTTCATCATTGTTTATGGATTCCCTAATTAAAAACCATTTTATATTGTATTTGTTATAATATATATATATATATATATATATATATATATATATATATATATATATATATATATATATATATATATATATATATATATATATATATATATATATATATATATATATATATATATATATATATATATATATATATATATATATATATATATATAT
This sequence comes from Armadillidium nasatum, assembly GCA_009176605.1. Lineage (NCBI taxonomy): Eukaryota > Metazoa > Arthropoda > Malacostraca > Isopoda > Armadillidiidae > Armadillidium > Armadillidium nasatum. Next base: position 15,056 of record SEYY01001138.1, on the reverse strand, counting down.
ATATATATGTATAATATGTAATAAATATGTTTGAATTAAATATGCTTAAAGATAAATAAGAACCACTACTTATTGAAATTTGGAATCAACATGCCCGACGTCATACCGATGAGCCATCCTTAAAGCCAGAAAACTTTGATTCAATTTTGATTCAAAAAACTGTTTCCATGACCACAACCAGATCGTCTAAAGTTTTTTTAACATATATCATATATAGGAGATGCACCCCTGATATATATATATATATATATATATATATATATATATATATATATATATATATATATATATATATATATATATATATATATATATATATATATATATATATATATATATATATATATATAAAAAGAAAATTGTTTCCTTTAGAGATTGTGCCAAATATTTATAAAGATAAGGCTGATAAAAATTTATCCAAATAATTAGTCAATAGATAATAATTAGTCATAAGGAACATCAAAATATCTATTTCAAACCTAACTTCCGACCTATACTGTTCCTCTTTGAACGTTTAGGTAAGTAATAGGGCATTCGGTAACGTTTTAGACTTTTAGAACAAAGATTTCTAGTTCGTGCCCTAGAGAGTTCCTCTTCTCGATTATGGGCATTGTACGTGAGATGATAAAGATTTTACAATTGAAAAAGTTTCAATACCTCTTTAGTTTAATCCTAAAATTACATCAGTTTTGAAAGGAGTATGAAAAGAACCATTCTATAAAGATGTAGAAAGAAATGAAACAGAATATGCGATGAAGAAAGAAATCTTGATGAGGTAGCACTTTAATATAATGGTTAGTGAAGAGTAGGTCCCTTACTACAACTTTTTAATAAATGGGAAAGAATAAAACTGCGCCAAAAATAAGAAAAACTGTCTTAATCTCAGTAACTGAGATAACTAGAAATACTGCCATCTTAAAATTATTATAAATAAATGTTTTAAAAGCATACCAAAGCATACTGGATGGGAGATTGAGGTCAGACAAAGAGGTGAAATTTGAGAAGAGTAAAAGAGATAAAAGAAGAAAAGAAGGAAGACGACCATTTTACTTTTCCGAAATGATTTTCAACCTCTTCTCTCTGAACACCCGACTCAAGTTACTTGCTTTTTAAAATTTTACTAAGATTCAGCAAAATAGCATAGCGTTATTTACAAGCACAAGTGCTTTTCATATTAGAGTTCTCTTCCCGAAACAAAGTATCTCATCCCCTTCCCGCCGCCCTTACCCGATTTTCTAGTACATATAGTTTTAAGAACATAGCATATCCATGTATAATTTATATCCAGCATGCATTTTCAATCATGAACACCCTAGCACGTACTATAATGAAGTCTTAAGTCACATTAAACCTCTCACAAAGAAATGGTTTATAACGTTAAATTGTTTCAATACTTTATACAACAATCCAAAATCATTTAATGAGCTTCATCCGAATTCATAAAACCACACAAAAGCGAACAAACAAGATCCTTTTCTTTCGATATTACTTTGCAAGAATTTTTAATTTAAAATATGTTCTTCTCCAAATAGTAATATTTCTCATAATTTCTATAATATCAGTTCTATCACACTCGGCAAAAAATGTTCTCCAATAGTTTCCACATTCCATTTTGTTTCTTTTTCACTTTATAAATTAGATCAATTCTAGTTGGATATTAAACCAGTCTTCAGTTACATACCTTTTCATCAATATATATATATATATATATATATATATATATATATATATATATATATATATATATATATATATATATATATATATATATATATATATATATATATATATATATATATATATATATATATATATATATATATATATATATATATATATATATATATATATATATATATATATATATATATATATATATATATGGGCAAAGGCCGGAGTCCTACCAATTTCCACCAGAATTAGGGTATAGTCGGAAATCTGGTTGCTAATGGTCGACGTGACCCCGATACAAGGCGTTTAAAAGTGTACAAATCAAAGGAAGTTGAGTTGAGTGTTTTCGAAGATGTCACAATTGTGTGGAAGATTGTGTCGAGTAGAAAGACAGAGGAATTGAGTTTTTGAGGCATTGAAAACGATCATGTTTTCTCCGCCCCAATTTGAAATACGAGAAAGATCAGAGGTTAGTTGCTCCAAGGCCATCCTTTTTGCTTCAAATAACTGCTGTTGGGAGGGATGTCTTTCAAATTGAAAGGAATAATGAAGGGTGAAGTCATCGGCATAAGAGTGGATAGGAGACGAAGTAATAGAGAGGAAGTCATTGATAAAAATTAGGAAAAGAGTTGGGGATAGGACAGATCCTTGAGGAACAACACTATTAATATATTTAAGGAAAGAACGGTGGCAGTCTACAACAGCTGCTATAGAACGACCGGAAAGAAAATCAGAAAGAAGGTCACAGAGAGAAGGATAGATTCCGAAAAGAGGGAAGTTTGGGAATCAAAGCTTTGTGCCAGACTCTATCGAAGGCTTCCGATATGTTTAGCGCCTCAGCGAAAGACTCACCGAAATCCCGAAGAGCGGAGAACCAAGAGTCAGAAAGAAGGGAAAGAAGATCACCAGAAGAGCGTTCTTTACAAATGCAATATATATATATATATATATATATATATATATATATATATATATATATATATATATATATATATATATATATATATATATATATATATATATATATATATATATATATATATATATATATATATATATATATATATATATATATATATATATATATATATATATATATATATATATATATATATATATATATATATATATATATATATATATATATATATATATATATATATATATATATATATATATATATATATATATATATATATGCTGTAGTAAGAACCAACACTAACTAGTTAGGTACATTCATGAACCTTTCAAACATCAACTAGAGTCACCAAAAATACAATTTTTAGTCTAATAATCTTATTTACTTTAATAACTTTGTTTAGTCTAATAATATTTTTTAGTCTAATAATTTTTTTTAGTCTAATGATCTTATTTAGTGTAATGGTCTTATTTAGTCTAATGCTTTTTTAGTCTAATATTTTTTTTTACCCTAATGTTCTTATTTATTCCAATGTTCTTATTTAGTCTAATAATTTATTTTAGTATAATGATCTTATTTAGTCTAATGATCTTATTTAATATAACGATCTTATTTAGTCTAATGATCTTATTTGGTCTAATGGTCTTATTTAGTCTAATGCTTTTATTTGGCCTAATACTTTTTTTTAGCCTAATGATCTTATTTATTCTAATGGTCTTATTTAATCTAATAATTTATTTTAGTATAATGATCTTATTTAATCTAATGATCTTATTTAGTCTAATTATCTTATTTATACTAATGGTCTTATTTAGTCTAATGCTTTCATTTGGTCTAATACTTATTTCTAGCCTAATGATCTTATTAAGTCTAATGATTTTTTTTAGTCTAATAATTTATTTTAGTCTAATGATCTTATTTAATCTAATAATTTTATTTAGTCCAATGCTTTTATTTGGTCTAAATGATCTTTTAAGACATATTTAAATCACACTTACACATAGTAATTAGAGTTACAAAATTATATATTTTCATAATGAATATTTGAGAGAAAAAAAAAACAAAATATGATAAATTTGATTTGAACAAATTGATTAAATTGATTAAAATCAAATAACGATTACAAATTTATTATTAATATTGTGATAAAGTATTTGAATCGCCTTTCACAATTTTCTTTACAATTTCATTTTTCATTTATTGATCTAACTCCAGTTATGATTTTTTAAAACTGCATAAGAACTCTGCAATGACTATATATATATATATATATATATATATATATATATATATATATATATATATATATATATATATATATATATATATATATATATATATATATATATATATATATATATATATATATATATATATATATAATATATATATATATATATATATATATATATATATATATATATATATATATATATATATATATATATATATATATATATATATATATATATATATATATATATATATATTATATTTAACACTAATTTTATTCGTGCTTCATATTTATTTAAAAATTCTTATAATTATATTTATTTTTATTATAAAACACATTATTTAAAACCAACTATTTATAGTACATATTAATTGATGGTATATCCTAAAGTTTTGGACTATATATAGTATATAAAGAATATGACATATACGAAATTTGGATATTCTAATAATATTATCAATATATGTAACTATAAATATTGGTTTTAAATATGTGTTTTATATAAAAATAAAGTATAATAGGAATAAGAATTTTATATATAATATATATATATATATATATATATATATATATATATATATATATATATATATATATATATATATATATATATATATATATATATATATATATATATATATATATATATATATATATATATATATATATATATATATATCCTTATAGTATAGTGTATTCAAAGTTTTGAATAATAGAAAATGAAAATCCACACCTAAGCCTAATATTTATAAATATTTCATAATTTACGATAAGTTTTATTATAGTAAGAAGTCATATTATTGAAAAGTGTTTTCGCTTTAGTTTGAAAATAAGAATTTAATATTTCTTTTTTCTTTCCCAAAATAAGTAATAATAATATCTTCTATCAATTGATGCTTTTGAAGTGAAATTTTTCCCTGTGAACACTTATTAAGCAAAGCCCATTTAATCTTTCATTGGAAATAGTTGATCTTAGTTAATCCCGTTTTAACACGTCGTAATGTTCTAAACGACCTTTCAATTGTACGAGTTAGTGGAAGTGTGAGAAGTGCTTTGGTTGCTTGTACAACTGCTGGAAAAAAATGTACAATGATTTTGGAGTAATGTGCTGTAACACATTTTCTCATCTATTTGTTCCTTATCTGATTCCTTTCAGAATTTAAGCCAAGATTCTGCTTCACCCATTAGGTTGTCAATGTTATATTCTGTTAAAATAAACTAAATTATTTTTAAATATTCTGGTTTGATTAATTTTCTTTTTCTAACTCGGTGCAAAATGCAAAGAAACGTAGATGCTATATTGTGTTTCGAAAATTTTATACTCAGAGATGAAATGAGTGAATCAAGATAAGGTATAAATAGTGCAACTCTCATCAGAACTTTTTGATGTCTTCTGAGGCTGTGATTTTTTTTTTTTTTTTTTTTTTTTTTTTTTTGATACTGTACGTGGTAAAGAAAAATCTTCACAAAAATTCTTAACTTTTTAAAAATTTCTTTAAAAACCGACTCAGCATTATTTTCCCTTCTACCGGTTTTTAAAATATTAAAAAGTTTTTCTATTTGACAATAAACCTCATTCAAATTTATTACTTTAGTTTGAAGAATATTTGCTATAGGCTCCAAATATGAATTATATTTCGTCATGATTATCATACAGATGAGATATGTAGGACTTCCTGCTGCTGATTGCAAGTTCGTTCATTTTCATTGAGATAAGAGATTTTCTAATGATAATTTTATTTGGCTAAAATTTTCAAAAAATATCCTAATTGACTTATACTTGACAGACCATCGTGTTTCGCACAATAATGGTATATATTTGCTACCAAACTTCTGCGTGACATATTTTCACGGAAAAATTTTATAACTTGTTTTACAATTCCAACAGTGTTTCGAAATTCTGGAACACCATTTAAGTCATTAATTACTAAATGAAAACGATGAGAACTACAATGAAAAAATATGACTTTACGACACTGATCTCTTATTAACTTTTGAACTCTATTTTTCTTTGCCAGCCGTGGTAGAGCATCCATCAAACCTAAATCCAACAAGGTTATATTTAAATTGTATATATATCGTATAGTAGACAATATAGCTCTTGCTATATCTTCAGCTTTCAGTTTTTCAAGAGGAATAAAGGATACAAATTCTTCACGTACATTGAGATCCTTATCAATTAAGCGAATAGCTGTTCTGTCCCGGATATGTCTGCTGCCTCGTCTGCTAAAATGGCGAAATATTCACAATTGTTTATTTCATTCACGATTTGATTACATATCAACTTTCCACAAATAAATACAAGTTCATTCTGAATCATATGTGGTGTGTATTTTTCGTTTGTTCCGCATGATTTCAAATGCTCCATTAAGAACATCATCTCCAGCATTTACTCTGAATTTAAGCAAATCGGAAAAATTGCCGGTATCTGCAATGCTACCGTGAATTTTAAGGTAGAAATTATAAGTACTAATTTTTGTCAATTCTTTCGAATAATTATGTGTTCAGCAACATGCAGTTGTTCATTTACTCTAACACGCTTATTTAATTTTATCTGTACGAATTTTCTTTGTAGCTACCGAGGCATCTTATGCCATTCTGAATTTACATGGGCTTTAACACGTGAATGCGTCTTTATGATTTCTAAGTGGTTTTATTATAAATGAGCCAAATATACCTCTTTTGACAGAAGGTCTAAATAAGAGACACAATCTACAAAAACAGTCCTTTCAATTTTTTAGAATACGTTAGCCAAGAATTGTACAGATCTAGCCATTCAAAAAGGGTAGACATAGCCCTCCCCTAAAATTTCAGCCACAAAGTATCTCAAGCCAAGAATTGAACAGATCTAGCTATTCCTAAAGGGTAGGCATGGCCCTCCACTACATTTTCAGCAACAAAGTATCTCAAGTTGAAATATATATATATATATATATATATATATATATATATATATATATATATATATATATATATATATATATATATATATATATATATATATATATATATATATATATATATATATATATATATATATATATATATATATTATATATACCGTGCGATCTAAAAAAAAATTCCATTGTTGAAGGTTCTTATGAGGTTGAAAATCGAGGGTGAGGACATGGCCCTCCCTTGCCCCTCCATAACGTCTTTCCATATATATATATATATATATATATATATATATATATATATATATATATATATATATATATATATATATATATATATATATATATATATATATATATATATATATATATATATATATATATATATATATATATATATATATATATAATATATTATTATATATATATATATATATATATATATATATATATAATACTTTCTCTTATCATTTTTACATATTCCTTTTTTTTATAATTCATGGGAACGAAGCCATTGAGAGGAAAATAATAATAAATCCTTCTCAAAGATAAAAAGAAAAAGTCTATCACTAAAACTGAGCTTTATAAATTGTATATTTTTGAACTATATTTTCCTAAATCCTAAAAACCTAAATTTTTAGTTACAATATATATATATATATATATATATATATATATATATATATATATATATATATATATATATATATATATATATATATATATATATATATATATATATATATATATATATATATATATATATATATATATATATATATATATATATATATATATATATATATATATATATATATATATATATATATATATA
>SEYY01001138.1:0-2500 GCA_009176605.1 Armadillidium nasatum | reverse complement strand
AAATGTGAGAAAGAGGGTGGTGGAGGTGGTGCGGGTAGAAAAGCTGGAAGAAGAGGAAAATAGAGATGATTACATAAGAGGAATAAGAGAGAAATGGAGAGAGGTATTGAAGGAGTAAGGTGGAGGATGTTGAAGAGGAATGGAATAAATTGAAGATAGCTTTAGTGGAGGTTGCGAAAAGTGTGTGTGGGGTGAAGAAAATAGGGAATGGAAGGCGGAGAGGGAGTGAATGGTGGAATGAAGATTTGGAGAATATGGTGAAAAGAAAGAAGGACGCCTTTAACAGGTATCTGGGTACAAAGGAGGCACTGGATTGGGAGGAGTATAGGGAGAGGTGTAGGGAGGTGAAAAGAGAGGTCAAGAGGGCAAAAAGAAGAGTAGAAGAGGAGTGGGCCAGAAAGTTAGCAGAAAATTTTAAGGAAAGAAATAAAATGTTTTGGAAAGAGGTAAATAGGATGAGAAAAGGAGGGGAAGAGAGGGGAGAGGGAGTTAAAGGGGAAGATGGAGAAATATTACAAGGAGAGAAGGATGTTGGAGAAAGATGGAAAATGTATTTTAGTGATTTGCTGAATGAAGGGATAGAGATTAGTAATGGGGGAGGGAGAGAAAATGGTGGAGAAGTAGTTAGCGAAGATCAGGAGACAAATATTAGTAAAGAGGAGGTGGAAGTAGCGGTGAGAAAGGTAAAGAAAGGAAAATCAGCAGGAATGGATGGTATATACGGAGAAATGATAAAAGAGGGACCTAGAGAGTTGATTGACTGGTTGGTGAGATTGTTTAATGTGTGTTGGAGAGAAGGGAGAGTGCCTCAGGAGTGGCAGGACTCCTGCATTGTACCTATATACAAAGGAAAAGGTGACAAGATGGTTTGTAAAAATTATAGGGGGATCAGTCTACTGAGTGTGATAGGAAAAATTTATGGGAAGGTGTTAGTGAGGAGAATGAAAGAATTGACAAGTGAGGGAATGGGTGAGGAACAAGGGGGTTTTAGGGAGGGTAGGGGATGTGTGGACCAGGTATTCACACTGAGATTGATTGCAGAGAAATTGCGTGAAAAAAATAAAATGGGGTGTGTATGCTTTCTGGATTTAGAAAAGGCATATGATAGAGTATGCAGGAGAAAGTTATTCGAAATATTAATGGAAAGGGGGTTGAAAGGGAAATTACTGAAGGGGGTGAAAGCTTTTTATGCGAATTGTAGATCAAGAGTGAGGGTGAAAAGGGAACTTTCTGATTGGTTTAGCATAGGAGTGGGATTGAGACAGGGGTGTGTTATGTCACCATGGTTATTTAATCTATTGATGGATGGTGTAGTTAGAGAAATGGAGAGAGAAGGGAAGGGTATTAGGTTGAGAAATATGGAGGGTGAATGGGATGTGAATGTTTTACTTTTTGCAGATGATGCGGTGTTGGTGGCAGAATCTGGAGAAAAGTTGAGAATACTTGTGAGAGAGTTTGAGGGAAATGTACAAACATGAGATTGAAAGTTAATCCAGCGAAGAGTAATGTTATGAGGATTGGAGGTGGGGATGAAGAGATGTGGAGGGAGGATTGGGGGGGTGTAGAAGTGGGGGGAAGGAAACTTGAGGAGGTGAATGAATTCAAATATCTAGGAATGTTGGTGGAAGGTAAGGGTGGGACGGAGAAAAGAAATAAAGAATAGAGTGGTAGATGGAATGAAAGTGTTGGGGGGTCTAAGAGAAGTATGGAAGAAAGGAAAAATTTCAAAAGAAATAAAGATAAGAATGTTTGAATGTATGTGTTTACCTTCTGTAATGTATGGGTGTGAAACATGGATGTTAAGTGCTAGAGCGAGGAAAACTTTGAATGTCTTTGAGATGAAAGGTTTGAGAGCGATATGTAAATTAAGAAGGATTGATAGGATTAGAAATGAAAGAATAAGGGAGATGTGTAAATGGAAGAGGGGTTTAGTTGCTAGAGCAGAGGAGGGTGTGCTAAAATGGTTTGGACATATGTGTAGAATGAATGAGGACAGAATGGTGGGCAAGGTACTTAGATCCGAGGTGGAAGGTGGTAGGGGGAGGGAAAGGCCAAAGTGGAGATGGATGGATGGAGTTAGAGTGATTTTGGGTGGAAGGAATTTGAGTTTAGAAGAGGGTAGAAGACTTGCGGAGGACAGAGTGAGATGGAGGGCGGTGGTGAAAGGGGTTGAAAGATAAGAATGGGTATGTTTGTAAGGGAATTGTGGCTGGCACCACCCCACGAAAGTGGGAAAGGTTATAGCTAAATAAATAAATAAATAATATATATATATATATATATATATATATATATATATATATATATATATATATATATATATATATATATATATATATATATATATATATATATATATATATATATATATATATATATATATATATATATATATATATATATATATATATATATATATATATATATATATATATATATATATATATATATATATATATATATATATATATATATATATATATATATATATATATATATA
>SEYY01001137.1:258474-283394 GCA_009176605.1 Armadillidium nasatum | reverse complement strand
CATTATTATAAGTCATCATTACATCTCATGATCTTAGAAAATGATTTACTAATACCAAAATCTAGCTTAACTGTTAATAAAAGATATGATCAAGTATAATCTACAAATGAAGTTCCTAGACCTGAAACAAGTAAATAAAGGAAGAAAAGAAATGATTAAAAAATTAAAATCTCTTAACACAATACTCTACATAAAAAAAGTACACACGAAATAAAGCTTGTGCAATGATAATGATGATGGTATGTGGAGAACTGTTAAGGAGTATGAATAAAGATCAATCTATGAAAATTTATACACACAAAGAAAAAAGTATTAAAGAAAAATAAGAAAACAACAATCAGTAAATAGAACAAAACTGGAATGTTAAGTATACCATATGTAAGAATACTATTTAATTATAGTAATAATTTATTGTCTAACTCAATAATAATAATAATAATAATAATAATAATAATAATAATAATAGTACACGAAAAGACAGCAAAAGAGAAAAGTCTATATTAATTTCACTCACCTAAGCCTGTAACTGGAAAAACTTTCCCACCAGAGACAGCCTGAAGATTTCTGACCATTGGCCCTAGTTGATGAGGGTCACCCGCTAAAATCAGCTGACCATCTTTTGATAAAACACCACCAATACCAACAAGAGCCTCGCATTCCATTGCGTGCCCTGCCTCATCTAATATAACATGAGTAAAATGTCTATCTGGGAAACATGCAGCAGCAATTCTATAAGAAGAAAAGTTTTTTAATGTATATAATATAACCATCTCTAGCTGTATACTTGTATTTTTTTTTCCACCGACAACTCTTACAAAACTTCCCTTTTCATTTTCAACTGCCCTCAAGCACCCTGTAATGTTATTTCCCGAGCTTACATTAATCATTGCCATTCAACATTCTAAAATTCACATGTAATTTAATTAATTCAATTAAGCTCTACAAATTTGTACCATAACATGCATATAAAACTAAATTTCTTCAGAGCAGTTACTCCAATTATGGTCCTTAATCTTTGACTAAGTCTTCATCCATCAAAATCTAGTTATATATATATAAATAAAATACTTCATAAAAGGATCGGCAAAAATATTGTGGTTTTCATCCAACTTCAAAATATTTTAACAATGGCATAATAAACAGATAAAATAAAAAACAAATAACCAACTTACTTAGCTGCCGTAATGAAAGTACAAACAATTACGCGCTTATGTTGAAGACGTTCCTTTGTAGGGTAAAAAAGAATATTCTTGTCCATACTATAATTAGAAGCTGCCATTAATTTTTCAGGAATATTCCTCAGATGTCTGAAAACAAGGAATTCGTCAGAAGCTCAGAGGTATTCAAAGATGGGGAAAATTATTTTACTTTTAACGTTAACAAACAAATGTACAGAACTCCTTTCTACCTAACCCCTTGAACAAAACTTGCCCAAATGCATATGTATATGCATGCATAAAAAAAAACAACTTTATAATCATTGCCAACTTCCAAGTAAGGAGAAAGAAAGTGATTCATCTGATAAAGAATCAGTAACTGTTTAAGAAGAAAAAAAGTATTTGATGATGAAGCAGCCACATGTACAAAAAGTGTTTTCTGAGCTTGGAGTTACACCAGTCAAATTTCTTAAGTATTTATTGAAATAGCAAATTAGGTTGATCTGAAAATGAATAAATATCTTTCCACATTTACACTTTTCTCTAAATTATGTACGAATCAAATGTTCCGGAAATAAGTATACTAAATCTCTCTCAAAGTCAGTATCTATATAATTTGGCAACTGACATCCATAAAGAAGTCCAAGCAAAGATACTCAGAAGTAAGGTAGAAAAGTTATCTACCTCTTTGAAATAAGCTCAAAGATGTATTTTCAACACCATTTGATGAAGTAAGAATGTCAAAGCCAAAGAATAGCAAAATAGATAGAAAGACGGAAAAGTAAGCATTCAAGGAATCAATCAAATACATATCGTACTTAAATATAGGCTGCATAATTTATAGCCGGAAATATATTTTTAACATATTCAATGTTTTATTTTAAAAAAAAAAGACTTTTATATAAATTTTTCCTTAAATCAAATTTTTTAAATTTAAATTAATTAAATATATATAATATATTATAATATATATATATATATATATATATATATATATATATATATATATATATATATATATATATATATATATATATATATATATATATATATATATATATATATATATATATATATATATATATATATATATATATATATATATATTAACAGTATTCTCATTTCCGTAGGTATGAAGCCTTGATGAGAAGTTTAAAAGAATTTAATGTTTCTATTTCTTACAAGCGCCGCCTTCAAATACTTGCAATGTCTCCAAACAAAATAGAAAAAAACCAAACATTCTTTGGAGCAACACGATATTTAGTTAAGTACAGAAGATGGGGGAAAAAAATGTTTGGTATTCTACCAGAAGTGCCAAACAACTCAAAAGGGAAATGTATACAGAAATGATAGAGGGTCAAGGGGTAAGTCCTACATGTCCAGGTAAGGCAGATAGTGCGAGTGTTAAAAATAAAGATGGTGTCAAAGAACACATTTAAAAAAAAAAAAAAAAAGTAATACTAGAAAACCGTTGAGAAATTTATTTAAAATATAAAAAAAAATTATTGCAAGACCAGTAGAATTTTCCTCCTTTGCTTCTTTGAGGCCAAAGTGGTGCGTGATTGCTGGGCTAAAAGGAACCCATAAAAAAGAAGGATGTAAAGCGAGCTATTTTTATTGAAAATGAAGCTTAAAAGTGACTAAATGTAGATTTATTTACTATCACTCTAAAGTTATTTTATATTTTAACTTAAGAAAACTAATGTTAATCGTTTAAGAAAGTTACACATTCTCTAATTTCTAGTAAATAAAAAAATTTTTTTTTTTTAAGTATTATATATATATATATATATATATATATATATATATATATATATATATATATATATATATATATATATATATATATATATATATATATATATATATATATATATATATATATATATATATATATATATATATATATATATATATATATACACCTGATGAAAATCAACCAAGAAATATCTTCCATTTCAAATATAAATCTTTGAAAAAAATCTTACATGCTATAAGTAATAAAAGTAGGTAAAAGAAATTTTTTTTATTTACTTACTTTAATCGTGACTCACTGTACATTCTAAAAACATGTTCATTGGTAAAGTGCTCCAAAAGCTTTTCTGTTATTATGTCTGCGGCGCTATTAGAAGGGGCGCAAGCTAGTACATGACTTTTTTCAAAGCGAAAAAGAATCTGAAATATTAATTAAGAATTCATAATATAATTTGAATTAATGTTTTTTAAAATTATTTAATCCATCTAATGATTGAATAGGTGATTACTCCTATTGAATAATGAATAATGGGGATAGTTTTTAAAGATATTCTTTTTAATTAAAAAAAATGTATTACAAGGTAATGTACAGAACTTAAATCATTTGCACGGTTTCACTTTACAAGAAAAAACAGCAAAAAGTTGGCAATTGAGTTTTCTAACAAAACAAAGCTCCATTTTGAAATATCTCTTAATCAAACAAAATAAAAAGTATTTTATAATCTATCTAACATATTTTTGTGGTTTTACGAAAAAATTCAGACTAACAATCATATGCTTTTTAATATTAAGCAGATATCTCTTGTCCTCCATCCTCTGCTCGTGTCCTAACCATTGTTGGTTTCTCACCTCATGTACTCGAAGGCCGATCTTGTTCTTTTCTTACTGCTTTGCTAATTCCTCATTGTCATAACTTATGTCAATTTCAAAACTAGCATTTCTTCTGTTTCAATTTTACTCTTCTTATTTGTACCCAATGTCCAATATTCTGAGCCATACATTAATATTGACCATTAACAGTTGTATAAATGGTCACATTCACCTCTACCTTGACCTCCACTGCCATTCTTCTTTACGTCATTAATTGTAATAGATACAACATTCTAAAATTCTTTGAGTGTTATTTTCCATTAAATTTCTCATTCATCTTTCCATTCTAATCAAATATTTTTCAAAAATACTTAAACCGATAGACCAATTACAGTTATGTTTCATGTTTGAATTCTTATGTTATCTCAAGAGAATAGATATTACTACTACTCCTGTCTTGTTTATTTGCCTTTTTCGCCCAGCTTTAACACTTCAATCTACACATTCAACGCAGTTTGTAGTTCATGAAAACCGTTCATAATCAATGCTTATCATCTGCGGATACAAAAGCATTTTCCAAGTAATACCTTGGGCTTTTTCATTTTAGGCAGCTATCCAAATCTACTACGAATACTAGTAAAAATATTGCACTTCCCTGTCGCACCGCTGCTATAACTCCGAACTATCTATCTCTCACTTCCTGTCAGTGTTCTGGCTGTATTAATGGAGTTCTTATGCCTATTCTGAATTACCTTCTCCAATTTTTTTTTTTTCATTTATCCCATATGCATCTTGGGTTCTACATCACCCTCCAGTCTTTCCATGATATTCTATCCTCGATAGAAGTCTAGAAATACAACATATTAAATCCTATATATTTTCTATTCTCATTTATATGAAAAAAAAAAATAAAGTTAATCGCACTTCTATTAGATCTAAAATTTAAACTCTCAAATCTTTCTATACAATTCGCACTGAAGTCTCTAAGCATAATTATTCCTGCAATCTCTTGTATCTTCCTTTAATGCGGGTATAAATTATAATTAGATAACAAACACTAATCATTCCATGTATCATGAATGCCACCATGACTACCCAGGTCTTTAACATCTTGTTACTTAGCCCGTCAAGGCCTGGCTTTTACCACTCTTTAGGATTTTTATTGCTTGTCCAGCTTCCTCAGTATTTATTGGCTATACTTATTGTTTCTGTTCTATGAAAGTTAAGATTTCCTTTATAACACTCACTCTTCCAATCACCTTGCCATCAACAAGTGGCTCTATTTCTAAATTAAGAATCATCTTCATTCTTTCCTAAATATGATTTTCCCCCATAACTAATTTTATGTTTCTTCTATTTTAAGTTTCCATTCATAAGAGGTTTTATTGCTCTTAAAAATTTATCAAATTTCCAGATTTAATTAAATCTTCCAATTCAAATTTTCTTTGTTCCAATCACATCTCCAGCTACCTAGTCCACACATTACCTAGGCATTTCTCTACTTTCATCTACACACTGTTGTTCTGGAAACTGCTTCATATTTCTGATAATTTTATTAAAAGTTTTTCAAAAATCTATCAGCAGTTTATTTCTTTTTGGTTTTCTAATTTGCATCTATGTTATCTTCTTAATATCACCACTCTATTATCTGAGTTTGTTGACATCGACTGAATGAACACATTTTACATTTACAAAAAAAATCTGTATTCATGATCTCAAATTGTACCGTTAATAATTTTTAAGTATGTATGTATGTATGTATGTATGTATGTATGCATGCGTTGCGTGTGAGTGCGTGTGCAACTAGCGATATTTCTTTTAGCTTTTTAAATTTTTTGAATCATGTATTTAAGTTTCTTTCTAACTTCCTAGACATTTTAAAAATACTAGCAATTCGTTTATTTAAAAAAGAAAAAAAAAAAAAAGGAAGAAAAAGAAAAGAAAAATACTAGCAATCCCTTTAAAAAAAAAAAAAAAAAAGAAAAAAAAGATAAAAGAAAAAAAGAAAAAAAAAAAGAAGAAAGAAAGAAAGAAACGGTGAGGTTTGACCGTCAAACTACAAGTGATATTTTGGACATATTAAATCGTAACACCCTATTAATCAAAGATTTTATTAGATTTTACTTTAGAAAAATCGTAGTTAAAGTAATGCCAAGGTTAAATGTATGTGAAGCAAGCAGCATCGGAATTGGAGGAGTAGCAATTATCCTTTACAAAGTTGGACAACAAAAATAATACGAATCAGAACCAGAATTGACTTTTCTTAGAAGCTACTCCACAGTTGATCTCTCAATTGGCCTGGAAAGACTGGACAACTCAAAAAATATATAGAAATATTGTCCCCAACAAAGCACAGATTACCGAATGTTTTTAGGTGGAATGAATATGTTAAAAAGTGAGTAGACACAAAATGAAGATACAATACTACCCGTGAGGTGCGGTAATAATAATAAAAATAAAAGCAATATAGGGGAAAAAGTGTTAAAAGTTTATAGAACACAAAGGAAAAAGTCCTACATAAGAAAAGTGAAAGTTACAGAAGAGTGAATCAGAAATCTTCAGAAGAAGAGGCAAAAAAAGGAGTCAAACTTAACTTACCTGTTTAATAGTTTCAACGATAGTAACTGTTTTCCCAGTTCCTGGAGGTCCAAATATTATGTAGGGATAGTTGTAAGACGGTCTAGAGAGAATATGCTGTATTGCTTGAATTTGTTCATAGTTGTTAAGAATTTTCGTATCATACAAACTAGGAAAGAAGAATTTAATTAAGTAAAATTATACTCATTACATCAACATAAATATTCTTTCTTGCATACATCCTAAACCTCCTTAATAGCTTACTTCGTGAAAGTTTGAAATTAAGTATACAAGCACATTTTAAGTTCTTAACTATACAATATAAAAAAAATGCACTTTATATTTAAAAGATAAAATTGGCCTAAGTTAAAATCTATGCTGGAACTATTTATTCTCTTTATTTCCACTGTATTCAATTTAAGAGCTATTTCTTTTTCTAACATATGGTCAAAATCCTACAATTTCTAAAGATGTAATATCTGGTCTTTCTGAGCTTAATACTATTAAGGTATATAGTAATGATGGCATCCAATCTGTTTTTACAAAACATGTGCTTCTCAGCTTGAATTACACCTTGGTAAATTATTTTGCCTTTGATAATCAAAGTCTACCAATCATTCCTGTGGAAAAGTACACTCGTTAAGCCTATGCTGAGAAAAAAGAACCCATATGGACTCTCTAACTGTTGTCACAGTATAATACATAGCACGCCAGACGAACTGAATATTTGTCTACAGTGGCTTTTGACCTCAAAACATAATTTAGGTATTGGCCCAGGCTACGTATTTCAAACAAGAGAAGGCTTACAATCCTACCCCCTTTTCTTTACATTGTTTCATTTCTTATACCTTTATATGCTTTGAATATATATATATATATATATATATATATATATATATATATATATATATATATATATATATATATATATATATATATATATATATATATATATATATATATATATATATATATATATATATATATATATATATATATATATATATATATATATATATATATATATATATATATATATATATATATATATATATATATATATAGCAGACTTGGGTCCAAGTACGAGTACTTGCTCTTGAGGTTTCAAAAGTCAAAAGAACATGTACTTGAGCAAAATGCACTTGGGGAAAAATCAAAGTACTTTTAAGTACAAGTTAAATTTTAAAAGTAAAAATCTTACAAAATAATATCCTAAAAGGATAACAAAATGTATGTTTGATTCTCATATCTAAGATTTCCTTTAAAAAGATCTTGAATTTGGAAAAATCTGCTCTATTATTATTATTAAATTTTTTTTTTTGCAAATTTCAGATGAAAAGTTTAATAATTTAGGTGTTCCAACATTTTCATTTTTTTAAACACTTTGCACCATTCACTGGCAGGACCTCAGACTTAACCGCTATGCTCAATCTTACATGTACTCTACTGGTAAAGTCAGGAACACATTTCCTTTAACTTTCACACTTTTAAACAACCTGATATCAAGTATTTCCCCAACTCTGGTAGAAATCGCTACCATTTATTTGTCTGTTCGGAATAACCTCGAGCAGTTACTGCAGTTTCCTATCCCTGATCTTCTTGGAGATGAACATTAACATTTAAGCCCTTTCTTAAAACTTTCAATTATTCTCCTTATTCTGTTAAAACTACTTCCTCCTTTGGATTCCTATGATCACATTCTTATCTCTAAATCTTCTGCAGCAGTAAGATCCATGCCTACGAAAAAACGCTTTTGGCACTTGGGTACTGATAACTGGTCAGACTTTTTTTGTTCATAGAATAACTAATTCTTCAGTTGGAAGGGTCCCTCGGAATGTGCAGAGCGAATAACCGAGGTGATTTTCCATTTTATATTCTTTTCCTTCAGCTAAAAGTTATCATATCGTGATTTAACTCGAGTTCTTGTTCTCGTATTATTCTTAGCAGGGAAACGGCGTTACTTCAGTAATTACCGTTATCTTCGAACTCCATAATCATGCATAACCTAAATTCTCATTAATATTAAAAATTCTTTATCAGTAGAAAGTGCAATGAACTATGGTTTTTGTACCTGAAGCTCTTTCAGGCATTTTGCCAGACAAATCAACTTTAAATTTGCATCTTCCTCTTTCTCTCTTCTAGGATCTTTCGACGACAAAACTTCCGCTTTAATTTCTGTAAATGCTGAGCTTTGTTTTTAATTGTAATTTCTTCTGAAACTTTAGTTCACTCTTAGCTTAACACTAAGACGGAGCATGGTCCTGACAGTATAATTTTTGTGGTTCTCAAAATCTGTGCTTCAGGGATTGCACCTTGCCTTGATAAACTATTTCGTCTCTTTCTGTCTCAACCTTCTTTTCCTGCTGGAAACAGGCTCTCATTCAGTCTGTGCCAAATGAGGGAGGACCTTTCTCAGCTCTTTAATTACTGTCCTATCGCTCTAAATTTATTCTGCAGGTTTCGAATCTATCCTTAACAGGAAGATTTTGAAACATCTTAATTTCTCCTAACCTTACTTCTGATCACTAGTATGGCTTTCGTTAAGAACGATTCTCTCTAATTCTTGGTCTTCAGCAATTAAGCATCTCAGAGGATCTGCTTTGACGCTAAGCATACCGAAAGCCTTCGATAAGGGCTGGAACAAAACTTTAGTTTTTAAACTACCCACTTTCATAATATATCCTTCATTTTGTAACCTTTTTGATGATTTTCTCATCGGTCGTTCTATAACAACAAATTGTCGTTTTACTTTCTTCTAAAACTGAACACTTCTCTCAAACTTATAATCAATTTCACCTAAGCAATTTTGGAGCTATTCCTCCCCCTCCAACCTATTTATATCTAACATTCTAATTTCTTCTAAAGATGTTACCTCCGCTAACATGAGCTAACACCTAGAAGGTGTGTGGTCCTGACGCTGTCCCTCCTGTGGTTCTTAAAATTCATGATTATGAGTTTGCAACTTAACTGATAAACTATTACTTCTCTTCATTTCCACTTCGCCTTTCTCTTCCTGCATGAAACGTATGCTCGTTCAGCCTGTGTCTAAAAACAGGTACCCCTCTCAATCCTCTATCATTTTATTTCTTAAACCTTAATTGTTTGTAAATTTCTGAATTTATGGGTAAGTAGGTTTGATTTCCAAACTTTCCTCTTTCTGTATTTCTTTCTCTCTGATTTCTAAAACAGCTGTTGTAGATGTCTACCGTTCAATCTATGAATAGTGGTGTCCCTAAGGTGTTCTTCTTCTCAGATTTTTTTCTACTTTTCATTAATAAACTCCTCTCTATTATTTTATCACCTATTGTCAAATGAATGCCAAAGACTGCCATTCATTTGGAAAGACATCCTACTCAACAGCAATTCTCTCAAGCTGGGAGAGTAGCCTTTGAGAAGCTAGCCTCTATCTTTCTTGAATTCTAATTTGGGAAGAGAAAACATGGTCGTCTTCAAAATTTCAGTTCAAATCGACATAACTACAAAAACTTCGAAATCACACTCAAACACCTATAACTTCGTCCGTTATTACTATCCTTATATATATATATATATAATATAGATTTTATATATATATATATATATATATATATATATATATATATATATATATATATTGAAAAATGAGTATTCTGAGAAACCTTAAAAATTTCTTCCAATTTGCCTGCTAACATATAGGAGTACCGTTCGTCTTTGTATATAAAGTTTTCCTCACATATCTGGGGTGGTTCTATTCACATAGCTCTTTAACTTCATCAAAGTGTTGTATCAAGCTCTTTGTGCAATCACTATTACAATGTACTCTACTTTTCTGAACTCTGAAGTTACATACCTCCTCCAATGAGGTCTCTTACAATATGCCTTTGCACAAAGTGTAATTCTTTTTCTATCAAATACTCTGAACTCAGACTTAACAGCTATGCTCAATCTAAATGTGCTCCAAAGGTGAAGTCTGGAACAAACTCCCTTTAACTATTTTCCCAACTTCCTTTGATTTGCACACTCTCAAAAGAAATATATCGGGATATGTCAGCCTCAAATTTTTGTTTATTTTCAGAAATTTTTTGGTAGGACTCCGGCCTTTATATATATATATATATATATATATATATATATATATATATATATATATATATATATATATATATATATATATATATATATATATATATATATATATATATATATATATATATATATATATATATTTAGCAATTTAAGGTTTTCTTTGCCAGCTCGATATTTCCAACAAATATAAAAATTGTTATACAGAAATAAATAAATAAATAAATAAATAAATAAATAAAAGATACTTACATGATATCAGGTAAATAGTACATGTCATTTAAAATATTCTGTGTCCGTTTCTGTTTTCTTCTGGGAGGAAACAGTAGTCTCCTGAAACTTTCGTTCATCATGCAGAGGTTCACTGCACGATGACAAACTCTAAAGTTGAATCGGTTAATTGTGAAATCTAAATTAAACTTTGTTTTGTTGTCAAATTTTAGGGCAAACCTGACAAGGTTAAAAAGAAAAATTAATAATAATGGAAAACGTTCAACTGCATTTCAATACGTTCAACTACATTTCTATTATGAAAATTTCTCACCTTTCTTGGTCAAATCCGAGAGATACTGATTGATTTTTCACAAAATGGACCACTCCTTCATACCACTGAGGCTTCTTATTCTTCTTCGCCTCCTCCGTCAGACACACAAACACGCGATCATTTCGCATGAGGCAAGGTCTATTTTCCGCAAGTCCTGGGTCCTATGATGGATTTATTCATACTTTAAAATAATGAAGAGTAGAGTTAAAGGATCGAAAATCTGCGCTTTTTCGGTAGTTGAAGCATGAGTCTAAATTACCTTACTTGTATGTATATATATATATATATATATATATATATATATATATATATATATATATATATATATATATATATATATATATATATATATATATATATATATATATATATATATATATATATATATATATATATATATATATATATATAGTGCCACTATATCTTATTATATTTGAATTAAAGGCCTCCATTTTGTTTCAATACACATAATAGTATTGTATGTCAAATTTCAGTTTGATTGAACAATATTAACATGTGACGTCTTTCATTCAAAGTTTGTGAAATTTAAATTAAAATCTTAAGAAATGAAACAATTTTTTTATTAACAATTTCTCAAGGACATTTTGAAAAGTTATTTACTGAAAGATTTCCAGAGCAAGTCTAATGTAGATTTCAGGTATTTTCTTTTATAATCTTAAAACAGCCTAAGGAAAATTACTCTATGGGTTTATTAAACAATATTTTAAAATTTTCATATTAGTTGAACAATATTAGAGGGATGTGGATGAGGGAGATGATTTACAGATCAAGGTGGGTAGGAAGAAATTGGAATGAATTACTTTACTTTCGGCATAGGATAAGAGAAGGGAAGAAGGTGTTGGGTGGTTTGAGGGATATTTGGAGTAGAGGAAGGTTACCAAGGGAGGTGAAGGTGAAAAGGTTTGAGGAATGTTGTGTATCGGTGGTTATGTATGAGAGCGAAGTATAGAGGTTGAATGCAAGGAAGAGAGAAAAAAAATAAAAGTTTTTTGAATCAAAGGTCTGAGGGCGGTTTGTGGTGTTGGTAGAAGGAATAGAGTCAGGAATGTTAGAAAAAAGGAAATGTGTGGGTGGATAAGGAGTATAGTTGAGAGAGTTGAACAGAGTATACTGAGATGGTTTGGGCATGTTTGCAGGATGAATGAGAAGAGAATGTCTAAAAAAGTATTTGTTTTAGAAGTGGAGGGTGTGAGAGCTAGGGGAGACCTAGGGGAGGTTGGATGAGTAATGTCAAGGAGCTGTTAAGGGATAGAGGGATGAATTGGAAGGAGGATGTGAGGTTGAAGGTAAACAGGAATGAATGGAAAAGATTGGTGAAGGGATCAATGTTTGAATGGATGTGGCCTGCGGTAGACACCACCCTACAATCGTGGGAAAGTTTTTTTTTTTTTTTGTATGTGTGTGTGCGTGCGTTTTTTATATATATATATATATATATATATATATATATATATATATATATATATATATATATATATATATATATATATATATATATATATATATATATATATATATATATATATATATATATATATATAGCTTGAGGGTAATTAATTTTCATTATGAGTACATGGAGAATAAATAAAATTTTCAAAATTTAGCTTCCAGTTATAAGATGTATTGTGGTTACATTCTTTCAATAAAATAAAGTTTTAGTCTTTACTGTTTTATTACTTTTTTCCTATTTCATTTGCAATAGTACCTTATAATACCTGATAATTACAGTTTATAAAATTTAACTAAATAGAAAGGTATGTACTGTATTTCAGTAAACTTCATTTCATGGAATTGTGTCTAATATAAAAACAGAATTAATTATTACACGTGTTTTTTAAAAAATATATTCTTATTCTTTCATAGTAGTGAGAGAATCGGTATCGGCATCGGAATCGAAATTTTGTTGGTATCGTCCAATCATTACTTCAAATAATAAGTGGTATATATATATATATATATATATATATATATATATATATATATATATATATATATATATATATATATATATATATATATATATATATATATATATATATATATATATATATATTATAATATATATATATATATATATATATATATATATATATATATATATATATATATATAGTGATGGATCGGATGTCATATTTTCCAATTTTGCGGATGCGGATGCGGATTTTTTGGAGAAGTGCGGATGCGGATGTTGAATTTTCGAAAGTGCGGATGCGGATGTGTTGAATTTTCGAAAGTGCGGATGCGGATTTTGAATTTTCGAAAAGTTCGGATGCGGATGTTAATTTTGATGAGGATGCGGATGCTAATTTTGATGAGGATACGGATGTTAATTATATATATATATATATATATATATATATTATATATATATATATATATATATATATATATATATATATATATATATATATATATATATATATATATATATCACCTTTCCCACTTTCGTGAGGTGGTGCCCGCCACAATTCCCTTACAAACATAACTATTCTTACCTTTCAACGCTTTCACCACCTCCATCCATCTCTGTCTCCACAAATCTTCTACCCTCGTCTAAACTCAAATTCCTTCCATCAAAATCACTCTCACTCCATCCATCCATCTCCACTTCGGCCTTCCCCTACCCCTACCCTATCTACATCGGATCTACGTACCTTGCCAACCATTTTGTTCTCTTTCATTCTTCACATATGTCCAAACCATTTTAGCACATCCTCCTCCTCTCTATCAATTACACCTTCTTCTATTTACACATCTCCCTTATTCTTTCATTTCTAATCCTATCAATCCTTCTCAATTTATATATCGCTCTCAAATCTTTCATCTCAAAGACATTGAAACTTTTTCTCGACCGAGCACTTATCGTCTATGTTTCACACACATACAATACAGAAGGTGAACACATACATTCAAACATTCTTATCTTTATTTCTTTCGAAATTTTTCCTTTCTTCCATACTTTTCTTAGGCCCCCCAATACTTTCATTCCTTCTACCACTCTGTTCTTTATTCCTTTTTCCGTCCCACCCTTACCTTTCCACCCAACATTACTAGATATTTGAATTCATTCACCTCCTCAAGTTTCCATTCTCACACTTCTACAAACCAATTCCTCCCTCCACATTTCCTCATCCCCACCTCCAATCCTCATAACTTTATTCTTCGCTGGATTGAATTTCAATCTCTTGTTTGCACATTTCCCTTCAAACTCTCTCACAAGTATTCTCATCTTTTCTCCAGATTCTGCCACCAACACATGCCGCATCATCTGCAAAAAAAACATTCACTTCACATTCACCCTCCATATTTCTCAACGTAATACTCTTCCCTTCTCTCTCCATTTTTCTAAGTAAACCATTCATCAATAGATTAAATAACATGGAGAAATTACAAACCCCTGTCTCAATCCCACTCCTATGCTAAACCAATCCGATAGTTCTCTCTTCACCCTCACTCTTGAACAACAATATAAATATATATATATATATATAATATATATATATATATATATATATATATATATATATATATTATATATATATATATATATATATATATATATATATATATATATATATATATATATATATATATATATATATATATATATATATATATATATATATATATATATATTATATATATATATATATATATATATATATATATATATATATATATATGATGGATCGGATGTCATATTTTCTAATTTGCGGATGCGGATGTTGAATTTCCGGAAAGTTGCGGATGCGGATGTTGAATTTTTGTGCGGATGCGGATGCGGATGCCATCACTATAATATATATATATATATATATATATATATATATATATATATATATATATATATATATATATATATATATATATATATATATATATATATATATATATATATATATATATATATATATATATATACTTAAATTTTTGAGATTGTAAATTAAAAATACTTGAGCCAATGTACTTGGAAAAATCAAGTATTTTCAAGTACAAGTTAAATTTTAAAAAAAAAAATCTAAAAAATTATTATTTATCAGGAAAAGAAAATGTATATCTGATCCTTATATTTAAGATTTATCATAAATGTTCTTGAGTTTGGATAAATCTCACTTCACTATTATTATAATTAAATTTTGTTTTGCAAATTTCAGAAGTTAAACAGTTTACGGTGTTCACTCGCTCTTGGCCCCAGATATGTGCTTCTAGATATCAAGGTAATGACCATACGGTAAGTTAATAAAACTTACTACAAACAAACCTTGATGTGTGAAAAGGAAAGTAAAAGCATGAGATGTCGCGCCACTCGTCACACGTCCAACGTCAGAATGCGAAATTGAGTCCTTTCTTTGAAGATCGGGTCATTTCGAAGGGACTTTAAGCGGCAGCCTTCCGTAACATGGAAAAGCGTGTGCAAGGATGCCTTGAAGCTAATGGTGATCACTTCCAACATTTTTTTGTGATGTCAGCACGATTATTACACACCAAAGTTTGCTCGTGACAAATTTTATTGACATAATTAGTACAATGCACATATGGGGCCGAGGTGGTATACAGATATTTAGTCAATTTATGTAAATTAATCGGCAAAATCGGTAGAATTTGACCATGATGATTGATTGCGAAAAATATGCCGAATTTGACGACGACGATTAATCATTCCATTACTAATATATTATATATATATATATATATATATATATATATATATATATATATATATATATATATATATATATATATATATATATATATATATATATATATATATATATATATATATATGTGTGTGTGATGGATCGGATGTCATATATTCTCACTTGAGGATGCGGATATAGAATTTTCGTTAAGTACAGATGTGGATGTATAATTTTCGAAAGTGCATATATGGATGTTAATTTGGATGAAGATGCTCCGCGGATGTGAATGCCATTACTATATATATATATATATATATATATATATATATATATATATATATATATATATATATATATATATTATATATATATATATATATATATATATATCCAGATAAAAATTAAAATTGTATAAATATATGTTAAACAAGTGAAATGGGTACTAAAATATATATACTTACATAAAACTCCACCAGTAATAATCCTGTTACTCTATCTCTTTCTGGAAAATTTAAAGTAATGCCTTCTTTCTTGTAAAACTGTACGTCCAGTTCATGCTGTAATTCTTCCAACCATAAAAGAGTTTTGAAAAAGTTCAGATAATTCACGAGGGACACATTCGGTGAAATGTTCATCCTATTCATTAAAGATTGTAAAGAATAAAATTTTAATACAATACAAATTTTAATTCCTCTTCTAAGGGTCCAGTAGAAAATTTAAAAATCAATCAGGAATACTAAAAGTGGTAAACATATAAATAGAGAAGCTCTCGTTAAAATTAATTACTAAAGACATATCTCATTTAGTAAAAAAAGAACTCTGCTTTACCTACTGCTAAATTCAAGAAAGACAATTTTGATGTACCTATAGATATATATATATATTTATATATCATATATATATATATATATATATATATATATATATATATATATATATATATATATATATATATATATATATATATATATATATATTATACATATAAGCAATGTAGACTTTTTAAAATACTATACTGTTTTTTAATATTGCTTAAAGAATTATGCAGTATTTTTTTTTAATAAAGATACTTTTGAAAGTTATTCACATATCTATTAAGAAGAATTCAATAAAATATTTAAATTACCTTCTTCGGATTTCATTAGGATTGTTGTTGTATGCCAAAGTTTGAAAATATGAAGGAATATAATACTGTTCTAATTGAAGTTCTTTCTCCAACAAATTATAGTCCCTTAAGCTGTAAATAAATAAATAAATTAAATTAATATATATATATATATATATATATATATATATATATATATATATATATATATATATATATATATATATATATATATATATATATATATATATATATATATATATATATATATATATATATATATATATATAAAATCAATTCATATATAATCCGAGGTACTTTAGTTTTGAGACCACAAAATACCAGGCTACTGAAAGACCCAAATATCCTATATATTTAGTACTTACATTCCTTATGTAATCATTATGTTATTGGATAATACATGAAGAATAAATCAATTACTTAAAAATGGTGCATACAAATTATATTATAAACCTTCTCCTTTGTTTCTAAGATGATGGTGAGGTGGTACTAAAGGTTCATGATGAAGTAACATATAAAGACAGGCAATGCACTAAACCAATAATTTACCACCTACTCACATCAATTAAGGGCATTTCAAAATGTACTTGTTAACATGCATGAAATTTGAATACCTCTTCTTTTAAAATTATATATTTATTAATTATTTATTAAAGTATTTTTCAAACCACGTGAGAACTAATTACAAAATAAATAAAAATTCTTTTATTTCTTTACCTCTTTTTACAGTTTTTTTTTACAATTTTATGGGAAAAAGCTGTATTTTACAGTTTTTTTTACAATTTTATGGGAAAAAGCTGTATTCGAAGAGAATCCATCTGAATACTAGAGACAATATATAAATTTAAATAAAGGAGCGGATTACAAGAACTAAATTTTTTAACTAATTATTAAAACATTTTTTAAATTAATTTTCGTAGGGCAAAGGTATGTAATAGTTTGACCCATTTTTTTGCTATTAAAATAGAAAATAAAATTTTCATATTTATCGATCCAACTCTTTATTTACGTTATTTATTTACTTGCAAGCAACTAAGTTTTCATTTTCTTTGCTTACTTTTTTTCTCACATAGTATTGTAAAATTTTAGTATTTTATACAAAAATCCTAATTTCTCTTTTGAAACTTTTTTTTTTAAAATGTGAAAAACAATATCTGAAAGAAGAATATTAAAATTTGGTTTATTTTTAAAAAGCAATTTCTGACCAGCACACTGAGCTTAGTATCATCTTCTGGAACTTTGGACATTTTAAAAAGCAAAAAAAAAATTTGGACTTTTAATATACTGTAATGCTGTTGTAAAATTAAATGCCTTCCAAATACATGTAAAGTGAACTTTGAAAAAAAAAATATATATATTGCAATTTACTCAACATCATTAATTTAAAACCTTGTTAAGTCGATGTTGTTTATTAAATTTTTTTTCCTGCCTAAGTTTTTCACTAAGACAATAAAAATATAATTTTCGATTATGATTTTAATCAAATGACCAATCTTTCGTTTGTCTTTCTTTTTAAAACTTTTTAATCTCTGAAGAAAAATTCAAATTAAACGTTAAATAATTAAATGGAAACCCAGTATTTAAGGATCTCATTCTTTATTACAATTACTTTTGAATAAAGTTCATTGCAAATGTATATGTCTATGTGAAGCAAATGGTGTACTGAACCCTATCAATATTAAACTAGTACTTTAAGAATAAAAAGAAGAAAAAAAGCAGGTTTTTTCGTGTTGTGATAAAAACTGCCAAATTGAGGTATCTAGGAAACTACCAACATTATGAATAAAAAAAAAATTCCAAAAGGTAAACCAATTAGAGAGGTAGCGAAAGCAAAGTAGAATCATGAGAGGTCGTGCCCTTGACACACGTCCAACGTCAGGATGTACAAAATTGTGTCCTCCTTTGAAGATCAGGTCATTTCCAAGGGACTCTGGCGGCAATCTTCGGTAACATATAAGAGCGTGTGCAGGCATGCCTTAAAGCTAATGACGATCACTTAAAATACTTGTTGTGATGTCAACACGATTCTTACACATCAAGGTTTGTTCGTTGCAAATTTTAACGACTTATGACTAGTACTTTGATATCTATAAACGTATATTTGGGGCCGAGGGCAAGTGGGACATCCTGTAGTATCTTCAGAACATTGATTTTAAAAATTTTAATACGTGAGAAAATGGAGACACATGCAAAATTTCTAGTACTTTAAATTTAGATATCATTATTATGAGCCAGTAAAAAACCTTTTCTCAAATATATATATATATATATATAATATATATATATATATATATATATATATATATATATATATATATATATATATATTATATATATATATATATATATATATATATATATATACAAAAATGGTGAAATATAAATCTGTCTCAGAGATGCTTGGAGGGGTGGCATCCAAAGAATGCCAATCATCCACCCCTCACCCCACCATTATTTGGGAGTCGTCGGTCACAGATAATGGAGATGGTGCCGTTCATTCATGTCCGGCTTGCCTGAGTGAACGGTCTTCTTTTTTTTCATTAATTTCTGCAAAATTCACAGTCTTTTTCCTAATTTTTTCCCCTTTGTCGAACACCGCCTCTCTACTTCCAAACCTCATCTCTTGTTCGTATCCGAAACTCTGGTACTTGGGTGCGCTCGCAGCAAACTTTATTCTGCAACATCTTACTGTATCTATCCTCAGTTTTCAGCAAAAGGGGGATGCTCACTTATTTGCACAATGATGATGATTGTTCTCGTGTCTCTAATCTGGAGTCTTTTGAATTCTCTACTTTATGGCTTAAGCTCTCTTTCAACTCTACTACTAAATTAACTTGTTCTGTATATTGATTCTTCTAATTCTATTGACTATTTAAACTCAAAAACAGAGCACAATTTTTCTTCTTCTTCTTTCTCTGAAATCATCAATTTTGGCGATATCAATTTTCACCACCAGCAATGGCTTTCATCTAGTTCTCATGATTCAGATGGTGAACTCGACTACGGCTTTTCTACATAGAACAACCTTCAGCAGTTGGTGCATCTCCCTATCCGTATCCTTAACCGTCTTGGTGAACCCAGCATACTTGACCTTTTTTTAACCTCTTACCCTCCACTGGGTTCATCCGATCATCTTCTTATCCCCGTTTCTTGTTCTGTCTCTTCAAGTCTTCCAAAAGAACGGCCCCAGACTTCGGTGCTGCTAACTGGTATGACTTGCAATGAGGTTGTAACTCTCTGATTTCATAGAATGATTACTGCTTCAGCAGAAATGACATATGCTGAGCGCATAAGCTAGGTGATTCCTTCTGGCATGAAGGTGTACATTTTAGATACCTTCCCTTCAACTAAACCTAACAAACCTTGGATTAACTCTACTTGTCCTATCGCCATAGAGATGCTGCCTTCAATGATTACCGTCGCCTTCAAATTCCAGAAATTCAGTAAACTTACATTTCATCCCAGAATCGTGCAAAATCTATTCTTCATAACACCAAAAACTCATTTCCATAGAAAATAGAATAATCTTTCTGGTTCCTCTTCTTCTCCCCCTTTACGGTATTTTGCAAAAATTGTCAACCATAGAAAATTCCGGAGCTATTCTGCCTCCTCCTTCAACTCTTTCCAACTCATTTATTCCTAAAGTTGTAATTTCTTCAAAAGATGTAATTTTTTCCTCTCTCTGAGCTTAACACTAAGAAGGCGTATGGTCCTGATGGTATTCCACTAGCGGTTCAAAAAAAAACTTGTCATCTGAGCTTGCACCCTGTCTTGGTAAACTATTTCGTCTCTGTCTCTCTACTTCAACCTTTCTTTCTTGATGTAAAAGTGCGCTCATTTAGCCAGTGAGGGTGGCCTTGGAGTAAATGACCTCTGATTTTTCTTGTATTTCAATTTAGGCAGAAAAAACCTGGTCATTTTCAATTCCTCCATCTTTCTACTCGACACAACTTTCCACACAACTATGACATCTTCGAAAACACTTGACTCAAACCTTCATCTGTCCTCAATATTCTCGGTTTCTTTTTCTCTTGATCATTCTTGGAAGGATCACATAACTTTTCTTTCTAAACAATTTTTTTAAGAGGTTGGGTGTTCTGAGGCCCCTTCTTGATTTTTTAACGCCACCCCAGTTGCTTGCCCTTTATAGGGGTGTTGTTCACCCCAGTATAGAGTACGCTCCAAGCATCTGGAGCGGTTCCACACACAAAGCAATCTAGGACTTTTTCGTCTTATAATCTCTTTTGCTCTTACTAAATCTCTTCATCTTTCTTTCCCGTCGAATTGTTACGTCATTCTTTCTATACTATCGTTATTACAACGGACATTGCTCTTCTGAACTCTAACGTCGCATACCTCCTCCATTGAGAAGGACTTTGCGACACGACTTTCTACATAGTCTCATCCTTTCTCTGCCCAACTATTCAACCTTAGACAACCACAATGCTCAATCTTATATATGTACTCTACTGGTAAAATCTGGAACACACTCCCTTTATCTATTTTATCAACTTCCTTTGACCTGCACACTTTTAAAATTTGTGTAACGAGACATGTCGGGCATTAACAATCAGATAACTGCTATTCATCCAACTCTGATGGAAATCGGTGGGACTCTAGCCTTTACCCACCTGATATATATATATATATATATATATATATATATATATATATATATATAATATATATATATATATATATATATATATATATATATATATATATATATATATATATATATATATATATATATATATACCTTAGACGATTCCGGAGCTATTTCTCCTCCTTTAACCCCCTCCAACTCATTTATGCGTAATACTGTAATTTCTTCTAAAGATTAACAGTAAGAAGGCGTATATGATCCTGATGGTATTCCTCCTGTAGTTCTCAAAACTTGTGCTTCTGAGTTTGCACCCTACCCTGGTAAACTATTTCGTAGTCTCTCCACTTCGACCTTTCCTTCTTGCTGGAAACGTGCCCTCATTCAGACTGTGCCGAAGAAGGGGGATCCCCTCTCAATCCTCTAACTATCGTCCTATTTCTTTAACCTCCGTTCTTTCTAAAGTTTTCTAATCTATCCAGTAAGATTTGGAAACGCCTTAATTCTTCTAATCTTATCTCTGATCGCCAGTATGGCTTTCATAAAGAACGCTCTACTGGTGATCTTCTTTCCCAACTTTCTGATTCTTGGTCCTCCTCTCTTTCAGGGTTTCGGTGAGTCATTCGCTGTGGCGCTAGACATGTTGAAAGCTTTTGATAGAGTCTGACACAAGGCTTTGATTTCCAAACTTCCCACTTTCGGAATCTATCCTTCTCTCTGTGACCTTTCTGATCTCCTTTCGGGTCGAATTGTTACGTCATTGTGAATACTATTTATTTATTTATTTACAGCTTAAGGGATTATAATTTGTTAGAGAAAGAACTT
This sequence comes from Armadillidium nasatum, assembly GCA_009176605.1. NCBI lineage: Eukaryota > Metazoa > Arthropoda > Malacostraca > Isopoda > Armadillidiidae > Armadillidium > Armadillidium nasatum. The sequence goes on along the minus strand of SEYY01001137.1, from coordinate 261,274 downwards.
CAATTAGAACATTATTATATTCCTTCATATTTTCAAACTTACTTCACATTCAATATTTTCAAACTTCTGTTGTAAACGGCCACAATTCATCCTTTAAGTCTACTAATAGTGGTGTTCCTCAAGGATCTGTCCTATTCCCAACTCTTTTTCTAATTTTCATCAATGACCTTCTCTCTTTAACTTCGTCTCCTATCCACTCCTATGCTGACGACTCCATCCATCATTACTGCTTTCAATTTGAAAGACGCCCCTCCCAACAGCAGTTAATTGATGCAAGAAGGATGGCCTTGGAGCAACTGACCTCTGATCTTTCAAATTGGTGCAGAGAAAGCATGGTTGTTTTCAAAGTCTCAAAAACTCAGTTCCACCATCTTTCTACTTGACACAATCTTCCACACAACTATGACTTTAAAAACACTCGCCTCAAACCTTCATCTGCCTTCAATATTTTTATGTTTCTTTTTCTAGTGATCTTTCTTGGAAATATCAAATTACTTCTCTTTCTAACAAGCTTCTTTTGCTTGTTCTGAGGCGCCTTCGTGATTTTGTTTTACGCCACCACAGTTGCTTGCTCTTTATGGAGGTGTTGTTCACCCCTGGATGGAGTACGAGTCACACATCTGGAGTAGGTCCCACACATACAGCTCTTATCGAAAAGGTAGAGTCTAGGATTTTTCATCTTATAAACTCTCTCTAATCTCTTTCTTCCGGTTTATACTATCACTATTACAACGGACACTGCTCTTCTAAACTCTCACGTCGCATACCTCCTCCACTGAGAAGGACTCGTGTGATACGACTTTCTACACAGTCTCATCCTTTCTCTGTCCAACTCTCCGACTTCAGACTGAACCGCTATGCTCAATCTTACATGTACTCTACTGGTAAAGTCTGGAACACACTCCATTTATCTGGTTTTCCAACTTCCTCTGACATGCACAAACAATGTGTATCGGGTCAAGGCGGCCATTAGCAACCAGACTTCCGACTATTCCCCAACTCTGGTGGAAATTGGTAGGCCTACAGTCTTTGCACACTAGAGGAATATATATATGTGTGTGTGTGTGTGTGTGTGTATATATATTATATATATATATATATATATATATATATATATATATATATATATATATATATATATATATATATATATATATATATATATATATATATATATATATATATATATATATATATTAGAGGTGTACCGGATATCCGCATCCGCATCCGCAACTGCGGATATCCGCAATATCCGCATCCGCATGCGCGGATAGTAAAAAATTACGTATCATGCAATCGATAAAAACTTTCAAAGGCAAAACTTTGAATTGAATGCAGAACCTCTTTCTGAGCGCCATACAGGCGACTATCTTGAAACTGTATTTGAAAAGATGCTGACAAAAAGATAGTAGTTAAAAATTCCATTATGAGTCAAAAATGTGTATCCGATTTAATAACCAAATGTAGGTTAATTGCTACGCATTTCAATCACTCCGTTGTAGCCCAAAATGAGCTGAAGAAAATACAAACAAGATTAAATGTTCGTCCACTTTCTGTCATGCAAGATATTCAAACACGCTGGAATAGTAGTTTGCATATGCTTGAGAGGATGAGCGAAATTAATGAGGCCATTTGCCTTTATGCTTCAAGCAGCACAAAATAAAGCCTCTAACAGCTGACGAAAATGACATTTTAAATAATTGTATTAATATCCTTAAGCCTTTTGAAGAATTAACAAAGACTATAAGTTCAGCTGAATCATGTTTGTCAGATGTGATACCACTTGTTTCAACATTGAAAGTTGTGTTAACAAATTATTAAGTCTAAGGGAGTTTCAAGGATGACTGAAACATTAATGAAGGAGATGAACGATAGATTTGAAAACCTGGAAAATGATGATGCTTATACAATTGCAACCTTTTTAGATCCTAGGTACAAAACAAAATTTTTAAACCACTTGTTTCTTCAGAATGTTAAAATCAAATTAGGATGCTTATGCGATGAGATGATAGAAACAGCTAAAATAACGCCTTTCAAGAAAAAGCAAAAGCTGTCAGATACAAAAGAAACAAAATCTGTTAGCTTAAGCATTGCTAAATCAATGAAAGATCTTCTAGCTTCCAGCAGCAATGAAGAATCACAGTCAGAAGTGTCAAGGGATACAATATCGATTATTGAAAATTATCTGAAACTCCCACGTTTTGGAGGCAGATAAAGACCAACTGGTTTGGTGGAGAGATAATTGCAAAAGTTTCCCTTTTCTTGCTGAGCTGGCAAGGACTTATTTAGCATGTCCTTCAACTAGTGTTGCTAGTGAGCGTCTTTTCAGTGGAGCTGGCCTCATTTACGACGAAAAGCGAACCAAACTTTCACCTGAAAGAGCCCAAAAGCTTTTATTTCTAAAAAATAACTTACCAATTATTAACTTCAAATAAAATATGTGAAACTGTGAAGTGTGAAGGTAATACTGAATTACTGGCTATATATATATATATATATATATATATATATATATATATATATATATATATATATATATATATATATATATATATATATATATATATATATATATATATATATATATATATATATATATATATTAACCTTTTTCCAAATGGGTGGAGGCTGGGGAAAGAGGTTGGTGGGGTGTTCAAGAGTTGGGTCCCCGTCCCACTCCCTGGTAACATAGATTCTGGATATTATATTTAAAATTCCAAGAATCTATGGCAAAAACTCATAAAAAATTAAACTATCCGCATCCGCATCCGCATCTGCGGATATCCGCAATTGAATATCC
>SEYY01001137.1:245974-253474 GCA_009176605.1 Armadillidium nasatum | reverse complement strand
TCTTATCTCTATATCCTCTTCTATCTCTTCAAGTCTTCTGCAAGAAAGAACCCCTTCTGTTGAAAGGAAACGTTTGTGGCATTTCGGTGCCGCAAGGAGGTCGGACTTGCGGTCGTACTTCTTTGATTTCCCGTGGAATGATTACTGCTTCCGTGGGAGGGGTACCCCTGAGTGTGCTGAACCCATAACCGAGGTGATTCTCTTCGGCATGGACGCGAACATTCCATTTTCTTTCCCTTCTACTAAACCTAACAAACCTTGGTTTAACTCTTCTTGTTCTCGCGCTATCCGCCGCAGTGATGCTGTTTTCAGGGATTAATGTCGCCTTCAAACTCCAGAAACTCACGCAACTTATATTTCATTCCGGAATCGTGCAAAATCTATCCTTCATAACACCAAAAACTCTTTTCTCCGTAAAAAATGCAATTATCTTTCTGGTTCCTCTTCCTCACGCTCTTTCTAGCATTTTGCAAACAATGTCAACTCCAACTTTGCTACTTCCTCTTTCCCTCCTTTAGTTTCTTCCGACGGCACAACTGCTGTTTTACCTTCTTCTAAAGCTGAACTCTTCGCTCAAACTTTTGCCTCTAATTCAACCTTAGACGGTTCTGGAGCTATTCTTCCTCCTTCAACCCCCTCCAGCTCATTTATACTTAAAATTATAATTTCTTCTTAAGATGTAATCTCTGCTCTCTCTGAGCTTAATATTAAGAAGGCGTATGGTTCCGATGGTATTCCTCCTGTGCTTCTCAAAACTTATACTTCCGAGCTTGCACTCTGCCTTGGTAAACTATTTCGTTTTTGTCTTCCCTTCTTGCTGGAAACGTGCGCTTATTCAGCCTGTGTCGAAGAAGGGGGATCCCCCTCAACAATCCAACTACCGTCCAATTTCTTTAACCTCCGTTCTTTCTAAAGTTTTTGAATCTATCCTTAACAGGAAGATTTGGAAACATTTAAATTCTTCAAATCTTATGTCTGATCGCCAGTATGGCTTTCGTAAGGAACGCTCTACTGATGATCTTCTTTCCCTTCTCTCTGACTCTTGTTCCTCCGCTCTTCGGCATTTCGGTGAATCTTTTGCTGTCGCGCTGGACATATCGAAAGCCTTCGATAGAGTCTAGCACAAAGCTTTGATTTCTAAACTTCCCTCTTTCAGTATCTATCCTTCTCTCTTCTAATTTCCTTTCCAGTCGTTCTATAGCAGCTGTTGTAGACGGCAACCGTTCTTCCTTTAAATCTATTAATAGTGGTGTTCCTCAGGGTTCTGTTCTATTCCCAACACTTTTTCTACTTTTCATTAATGATCTTTCTATTACTTCATCTCCTATCCACTCCTTCATTGCTCCATTCAGTTTGAAAGATGTCCCTCCCAAAAACAGTTAATAGACTTGAGGAGGGTAGCATTGGAGCAATTAATCTCTAATGTTTCACGTATTTCAATTGGGGCAGAGAAAACATGGTAGTTTTCAATGCCTCAAAAACTAAGTTCCTCCATCTCTCCATTCGACACAATCTTCCACACAACTATGATTTCTTCTTCGAAATCACACAACTCAAACCTTCATATGTTCTTAATATTCTCGATGTATCTTTTTCTCGTGATCTTTCTTGGAAAGATCACATTACATCTCTCTCTAAACAAGTTTCCAAGAAGTTGGGTGTTCTGAGGCGCCTACATAATTCCTTCACGCCACCCGAATTTCTTGTTCTCTATAGGGTGTTGTTGGCCCCTGAATAAGTATGCTTCACACGAAGTGTTTTCACTCATACAGCTCTCTTTGAGAAGAGCGAGTCTAGGACTTTTCGCCTTATCAACTCTCCTGCTCTCACTAACTCTTTCCAATCCCTTTCTGCTCGTCTAATTGTTGCGTCACTCTCTCTATAATATCGTTATTACATCGGACACTTCTCTTCTGAACTCTTTGTAGACCTCCTCCATTGAGAAAAGCTCGTGCAACACACCTTTCTACACATTCCCATCTTTTCTCTGTCCAACTCTAGACCCAGACTTAACCGCTATGTTATTAATATACTCTACTGGTAAAGTCTGGAACACACTCCCTTTATCTGTTTACCCAACTTCCTTTGACTTGCACACTCTTAAACGCCATGTATCTGGACATGTCGGCCTCCATTGCCCAGGATAGATTTTTCCAACTCCAACTTATATATATATATATATATATATATATATATATATATATATATATATATATATATATATATATATATATATATATATATATATATATATATATATATATATATATATATATATAAGCTATTGAATAGCAAACCATTTCCTAAGTACAATGAAATCTCCCCAAGATCAAAACTTACGTGGAAGAAAGTGAATAACATTTTTCCTTTCACTAATGTTGCAGTAGTCAGTGAAGTTGATTTCTGATCTACTTTCAATCAACCTGATTTCTTTCAATACGTACAATCCAAGCAAGTAACAAGGTTCTGATGATTTGTTTTCAATTCTGAATTTCAAAGACATGTGTTCATCTGTAATAATAATAATAATAATAAAATGAAAATTCATGGACCATGGTAATTAAATAAAATTGAAAATATAAATTCTACCAGGTTTAATTAGTAACGGACCAGAATTCAGTGTAAAATATTTTCAAAAGTGTAAAATATTTTCAAAAGTTAAATTTATATATTTTGGTGAAAAAGAATTTTGTTTTGTTTTCGATTTTTTAACTATTCATCAGCATTTTTACAGTGAAATGTATGAAAGCCATATGATCAAAAGGGTACTTCATATATCATCTACCTCTTCTTAAAATGGTATGCCTCGATATTTTCAAGGTAAGCTATAAACTGTTACGGAGGTAATATCTATAACTTGTTAAATCAGATAAAAAATTGAGAATGCAAGTGATGAAAAAAAAAATTTTTACGTAATATAAAAATGACAATATGATACAATTTTTTATTTGAAAAAATCGAAATGAAATAGTCAGGAAAAACTATTACTACTAAAAATAATAATAGTAATTATAATATTTAATCTGTAATCTTAATTCATTTTTCAGTTACAAAATTTAAACAAACAAAAATCGTATACTTTAGATGTATAATAGAAAACTGAAATGGGCTTCGGGGAGGGGGAGGGGGCGAATTCATCCTTTCAGCCCATTAAATTTATACATAAGAATTAATCATTATTTAATTAAAAAAAAAAAAAAAAAGAATTTTTTTTTTTTTTACATTTTTACAAACAAGTGCTTGATACTTTAATTTTTTCCTTAAGTCGTAATCTTAACTTAATCTTCTTCCTTTTTTTTCCTTAAAAATAATAATAAAAAATAATGACTAATAATAACATTAAAATAACTAAGCTAATAGTTATTACAATAATGAAGATAGTAAGTAATAATAATGTAAATAATAATGACAATATAGTAATATTAACTGTAATAAAAATAATAATGTTATGACTATATTCGTAACAATAATAGTAATAGTAATAAAAAAATTTTAATTATCAACGCTACTACTATTTTTTTTTTTTTTTTTTTTTTTTTTTTTGCAGATTAGCTTTTTTTTTTTTTTTTTTTTAAAGTTAAAAATTTCTATTAATTATAATAATAATAATAATAAAAATTAAAAAAAGTTAAAAATTTATATTAATTATTACAATAAACAACAGCAATGTTTAAACAAGCAGTAATAATAATAATAATAATAATAATAATATATGATAGTTTAATGTAAACAATTCATCTGAAAACTTAATAACTGTAGATCACGTAATAAACTTTAAGAGTTCTCAAGGTTTCTTTAAAAAATTATGGAAGTTATGGAAGCTCATCTTTTAAGTTTACAACTTGCACACAGTTTTGATTTTGCCATTTACCAAAAATAAAAATTTTGAATTAATATTCAATTGTCCAGATTGTAGAGACCCAAATATAATTTTATTTTTTTTGATTTAACAAAAGATTTTTAAAGGGTTGTAATTTTTACTGTTTAATTAATTAACAAAAGATTCTTCTGTCTTGTCATTACCATAATACGTTTGAAAATTTTTGAGAATGGATAATGTAATTATCTAATTTAAAATTCAAAACTAAAACTTAATAAAATATGAAGCAAAATTTGAAAGGTATCAGTTTTTACAGGTGAAAGTGTTCCTTTTTTAGTCAAGGATGTTGCCAGATTGGTAAAACATCACACAAAGAATATAAGAGGGAAGTGTAAGTATTTTATGGCAAATCTGGAAGATAAAATATTTAAGTCTGGAATATAAAATATTTAAGTTCCTTAAATTCAAGGTCTTATGTTCTGGTGGTGATATTTACAAACTAATAAAGAAGGTATATCTAATACCATTTATTAGTGTAACCTGGATGTTTTATAAATGTTAAGATAATTTGAAAACTGAGATATTTAAAAAAAATAAAAAAAAAAAAAAAAATAAAAAAAGGCATCTATTGGAGGAAAACCTTTAGGCTGTATCTCAGTGAAATTTATAAACAAATTTACAACACAATTTTATAAAACAAATATTTTCAGAATCTTGAATTCTTCAATATAATAAAAATAATAAAAAAGTGAGAGGGGGGAGTCAAAATAGTTGGTAATAAATTACTCTATAAACCACAATATATGTTTACCTGAGCCTGAATCGTCATCTGTTTTGCAACCATCAAAATTTTCAGTAGTACAAATTTCTGGAAAATATATATATATATATATATATATATATATATATATATATATATATATATATATATATATATATATATATATATATATATATATATATATATATATATATATATATATATATATATATATATATATATATATATATATATATATATAGCTGTCTGTTGTAATAATGATAATATATAACTACTTTATGTAGTTGTAACTTGGTCAGTGAAGGTTGTACTCTCACTGAGATATTCTAATTCACTTATGCAGTAAATTTTGTGTATTTGCAAATGAATTTCATTTGCTACTTAATTGTAATTAACTGTGTGTTTTAACCATTTTCATCCCTATTTTGGGGCTTTTTTTGTGGGGGGGGGGCTTTTTTTTTTAAAGCTTACTTTAGTTGAGTTTCTGACACTCATAGCCTAAGACTACAATAGACCTAACTCCTAAGGTATACTCAAAAAAAATTTTTTTTATATATTTTTACATTTATTTTACTTTCTGAAAGAATTAGTTAGCTTTGATTGAAAATTATTTTTAGAATTAATTATTTAATTCCATTAGATAGTTTCCTTTATTCTTTTTTTTCCTTAATTTGCGATTGTCCAGAGTCCTAGGATAAGGTACACTTAGGCCGGATAGGACTATTCATTATATATTTTAATAATTATCCTTATTTAAATTTTTAATTCTTTTATTTTTTATTATTTTTTTATGTCACCTTTTTTAATACTGCTACTATGTCTACATGTGTAGTGATAGCTCTTAAGAGTTGTAAGGAGAGGGTTAGGAGCCATGATGGGGCTTGATGTGTGATATATATGTGAAAGATGTTTCATGCTTGTTGTGTTAATGTAGAGCCTAATCTTTATTGCATTTAAACAAAGTGTGAGGATTAGACGTAGATATATTCAAACAAAGAATATTGTTAAAAATAGTTAGAGCACTTAAGGATGGAGAATAGTGATTTACTGATAGAAACTGGTCAGATAAAGAAATGAAATGGGATGCTTTCACTTAATATTATTAAACTCTCACTGACAAGATCATTGATGAAACGCAATCTTGAGTAGAATTGGAGATAGAACAGAACCCTCAGGACAACACAATTAATAGGAAAGGAGGAAAAGGTCACTCAATCAACAAAGTACTGATATGGAATGATCTGAGAGAAAACTAGACATGAGTAGGCAAGGAGAAGCAAGAAACTGAAAGGAGGGAGTTTAGGGAATAGTGACTTATACAACACCCTGTCAAAAGTTTTGGATATCTTCAAGGGACACCACTCAAAACTCCCCGTAGTCTCTAAGGGGAGAAGACCATAACAGAAAACAGTAAAGTATGTTACCAGTTGACCTCAATCGTCAAAAGTCATACCAATGATTTGAAAGAAGGAAATGAGACTAAATTATCCAGGTAATGAGAGTTAAGGGGAGTTTCAAAGATTTTAGACAACACAAGTGAAAGCTACAGGATAATAGCTGGGAAGATGAGAGCGGCTACCTCTCTTTGGGATCAGCTCAACAAATGCGTGCTTCCAGAATTGAGAAAAATTATTAGTAATGATGCATAGAAAGTAGCGTCGAAGGACAGGCAACAGCTCAAGATGAACACTCATTCAGAACACAGGAGAGGAATTAAATCTGGGCTACTAGCCTTAGATCTCGGGATCTCACCAGATCATTTGTAATCACAGGTAGAGACATGGGACACCTGAGAGGAGGATTAGGAGAAGGTATACAAAAAATTCGTTGAGCATGGAAGTTTATGAAAAATGAAGACTGAAAAGATTTGCCTTTTCAGGAATATTAACTACAGATCGCAGTAGGAACATATGACTTAAATATTCTTAAAGATAGGCAAGAAATTTTTAAATCATTTGAATATGCAACTGACTTCTCAGTGGGAGCATTCTGTTTCAACAGAAATTTATGTTCAAGAAATTTAATATCATCTTGAACAGATGAATTCAAAATATAATTGGTACCATTTTTTTTGGAAAAATCCACACAAAATTTTTTCAGTTGGCTGAACTACTATAAAAAATTTACCAATTCATAAGTATAATAGATTTTACGTTTAAGCTTGACTGTTGCCCTGAAAAGGGATAAGGTAATAGAAGGGGATTCCATATTTGCGACAGCACACTATATTTTCAAAGCTTAAAAATGCTTCTAATATCGTTATTGCGTTATAAGAGGATTTACCGGAAAGAAGTTTAGGAAACAAACTACCAAAGAGGAAAGCGATCAGCTTTATGCCTTCCTCAACTCAAAATTCGACAGACGCATATCAAATGCAGAAGCACTTTAATATTGAAATACAGAAACATTTCAGTCAATCTTGTATTTCAGAAGAAAAGGATGCACAAGATATTATTGAAAAAATCATGAAGAAATGTTCCCAACACTGTTAAGCTGTCACAGAAATATTTAAATATTCCAGCATCTTTTACTTCTATGAAAAGAATCTTCAGCATCACTGGAAAAGTCTTTCACCCTGAGAGATGCTGGTCAATTGACAAAAATTTTGACACTCTCAATGTTTGTGAAGAGCCTAACTAAAATTAAACTTTTAATTTTTACACTCGAGAAGAAAGAATTATTTTATTCACAATTTCCCTAAATTAAATTCTTCTAAATTTTACTATATTGTTTAAAATAATTCAGAATTTAGGAATGGATCTCAACAGTACACATTAAGGACTAAGATTATATATATATATATATATATATATATATATATATATATATATATATATATATATATATATATATATATATATATATATATATATATATATATATATATATATATATATAT